>CAUYQV010024418.1:0-37128 GCA_963574575.1 Galagoides demidoff | reverse complement strand
ACAGGCGCCCGCCACAACGCCCGGCCATTTTTTGGTTGCAGCCATCATTGTTGTTTGGCGGGCCCGGGCTGGGGACTCGAACCCGCCACCTTAGGTGTACGTGGCTGGCGCCTTAGCCGACTGAGCCACAGGCGCCGAGCCGGAAGCTTAGCTATACATTTTTACAAAACAACTTAAAAAATACCTTATCCACCATTTCTAGATGTTTGTCTCAGTTTATTTTAATCTGCCTTAAGTCAGAAATGTTCTTTTTTTTTTTTTTTGAGACAGAGCCTCAAGCTGCTGCCCTGGGTAGAGTGCTGTGGCATCACAGCTCACAGCATCCTCCAACTCCTGGGCTCAAGAGATTCTCCTGCCTCTGATGTAGCTGGGACTATAGGCACCCGCCACAACACCCTGCTATTTAGGGCCCAGACTAGATTTAAACCCTCCAGCTCAGGTGTATTTGGCTGGTGCCTTAGCAGCTTGAGCCACAGACGCTGAGCCAGGAATGTTCTTTCATATACTCATATCTCATCTAAACACAATACCCTTTCATTCTTGTCTTCCTAGCAAAACTCTACTCATATTTATTTTTTATTATTTTATTTTATTTTTTGCAGTTTTTGGCTGGGGCTGGGTTTGAACCCACCACCTCCAGCTTATGGGGCCAGTGCACTACCCTTTTGAGCCACAGGTGCCACCCAACTCTACTCATATTTAATGGCTTGGCTCCACTTTCAAGTTTCTTCATCCTTGAGAAGAACAAGTTAGAGTAGTTCTTAATGCATTGTTGTATTGGGTTTTTTTTTCCTTACTAGACTATGAGCCCTTTACAGACAGAAACAAATCTTATCTGTGTCCTCAGCTTCTGCCACAGTGCCTGTGGGCACTTAATGAATGGGTTACTGAACTGATAATATCTGCCTACATGAAGACTGGATCTAACATCTCAGAGTACCAGGGCTGAGTGGAGTAGCTTATGCCTATAATTCCAGCAACTTGAGAGGGCTGAGGCCAAAAGATCATTTGGGACCAGGAATCAGAAGCTGCAGAGAGCTATTACTGCACTACTGCACTCCAACTCAGGTGACAGAGTGAGAGGAGTATAATTATCTAATAACTAAACTCATGATTATTTTTAGGATTAGGATGGGCAATCTGAGTTGTCTGTGTGTTTAAAACAACTTCTGTAACTCCCTTTCTTTATTGTGGCAAATTGAATTTTTCAAAGATGGCTGCAACAGTGTCTCCCATTCCATATGCTGTTCAATGACTTTGTCACTTCTCCATCAACAGGCACAGTCTATCTTACCACCCACTTGTGATATGGGCAGTCCCTGTGATTACTCTGATCTACAGAACACAGGGAGGTGATCACTGTCAGTTTGACATAACACTCCTAAATGGCCCAGCAGCTTGGAATTTAGCCACTTGTGCAAATTCTAGGACAATGAAGAGGCCATGTCTCCATTGTCTTGGGCTGTGGAGTAGGCACTTTGGTTGACAGCCCTGACTGAGCTCCTAGGAACAGCCAGCATCAACTGATAGCCAGATAAGTAAAGCACCTTAGATATCCAGTCCAGTTTTTCTTTCTTTTTTTTTTTTTTTTTTTTTGAGACAGTCTTACTTTTTACCCTTGGTAGAGTACTCAGGCATCATAGCTCATAGCAACCTCCAATTCTTGGGCTCAAGTGCTTCTCTTGCCTCAGCCTCCCCAGTAGCTGGGACTATAGACACCTTCCACAACGCCCGGCTATTTTTCTTTGTTTTAGCAGGTCCGGGCCAGGTTCGAACTCACCAGCCCTGGTGAATGTGGTTGGCAACTTAACCACTGAGTTATGGGGGCCTGCCCCTGTGTCAAGTTTTGGGAAATGGCAGCATAGATAGTATAGTGGCTGTGTGGTATCATGTGGTAGTGTAGTGGTTAAGAAGAGAGACAGTGCGTGTGAGTCCTTACTAGATGTCTGACCTTAGATAAGTTAACCTCTTTTTTACCTCATCTTTATCACACGTGTTTAATACAGTGCCAGACATGTAATAAGAGGTCTCCCTCTCTCTACATATATATTTATAAAGATTTTTGTCACCCTTGGTAGAGTGCCATGGCATCATAGCTCACAGTAACCTCAACCTCTTGGGGCTCAAGCAATCTTCTTGCCTCAGCCTCCCAAGTAGCTCGGACTATACGCGCCTGCCACAACACCTTGCTAAATTTTTTGGGACCAGGTCTTGCTTTTGCTCAGGCTGGTCTTTAACTCCTGAGCTCAGGCAATCCATCCACCTTGGCCTCCCAAAGTGCTAGGAATATAGTCATGAGCCACTGCAACTGTCTGCCCCGTAGTATTTTTAAAATCCAGTCTGTCAGTAATTTAAGTTTAGTAGCGTCAATATCCCTACAGTGTCAATGAACATCGAGTATCTAATTTTTAGAACACTAACTTATTTCTTTTCATTTTCATCCATCTCTGATATGAAGCTCTTTATATGTCATCGTGTAGACAAGAACACATGGGAATATTCTGATAATGTGAATATTCACTAAATGGAAAATTATTCTGGGAGATGAATACCACATTTGGTTAATTTTGTCAAGGCTTCAACTACAGAAAAATCTAGTTAGGATGATTGCTTCTCCAAGGGCTAAAAGAGAAAATAGGGCAGTGCCTGTGGCTCAAGGAGTAGGGCACAGGCCCCAAATACCAGAGGTGGCAGGTTCAAAGCCGGCCCCAACAAAAAACTGCAAAATAAAAATTAAATAAATAAATAAAATAAAATAAAAGAGAAAATAGAACTCAAACAGAAAGCATCTGCTCAGACTCATTTATCACAACTTTAAAAGGTTATTTGGCAATCTCTGTGTTAAATAAGATGCAAATACAGATATCTAACTAAAGGTGACTTAGCTTTTCAACCAAAACCTTTGTTGGTTTCACTGTATGCATCTTTTAATCTGTTCAGTATTGGTTTTTTGAGTCTCACTTTGTCGCCCTTGGTACAGTGCTATGGCGTCACAGCTCACAGCAACCTCCAGCTCTTGGGCTTAGGTGATTCTCTTGCCTCGGCCTCCCAAGTAGCTGGGACTACAGGTGCCTGCCACAATGCCCAGCTATTTTTTGGTTGCAGTTTGGCTGGGGCCAGGTTTGAAGCCGCCACCCTTGGTATATGGGGCCAGTGCCCTACTCACTGAACTATAGGCGCCACCCCCTTGCCCCCACCTCCCTGTCAGTATTGTCTTTGTGATCCACTAAATATGTTTATTTTTTTCTTTTTCTTTTCTTTTTTTTTTTGAGACAGAGCCTCAAGCTATCCCCCTGGATAGAGTGCTGTGGCATCACAGCTCACAGAAACCTCCAACTCCTGGGCTCAAGTGATTCTCTTGCCTCCACCTTCCTAGTAGCTGGGATTATAGGCACCTGCCACAACACCTGCCTGTTTTTTTGTTTGTAGCCGTCATTGTTGTTTGGTGGGCCTGGGCTGGATTTGAACCCACCAGCTCAGGTGTATGTGGCTAGTGCCTTAGCTGCTTGAGGCACGGGCACTGAGCCAAAATATATATATATATTTTTTTTTGAGACAGAGTCTCACTTTATTGCCCTTGGTAGACTGCCACTGCATCACAGCTCACAGCAACCCCCAACTCCTGGGCTATTTTTTTCTTAATACATAAAACACTAAAATGTAAGCACTCTGGCTGGCTCTTCCCACCATGGACAGAGGAAAAATTTGGTGTTCAGGGCTCCTTGAATCAGATCTGGAAAACCTCCTAATTATTAGCTTATGGATTCAGCAAATGGAGGACAGAGATACTAAAGAGGTTGAGACATTTGAGGGGGGTTGAAGCACTTTTAATCACAGAAGAGTAAACAAATATAAAACCATAAACAGCTCACCCAGTGGCTGTTGTCCTCCTCCAGGCCTCAGCTCACTCTCTCCCACACCCCACTCCCTGTGTACCATTGAGTAAAAAGCAGGGTTATCAGGAGTTGTCCCCATCACTATCCTGTGGTAGGAAAAGGATCTACCTTGGGGGCATAGCAATCCTGGCCATCCATCATCATTCTATTTCTTTACAACTTCTTCTTCTGAAATATTTTAGCGCCAAAAGAGGAACAGGGCAGGAACCTGAAGTTGAACTTGGCTGCCCCATTCCAATGGTCCAGGAGTTTAGAGCCTCAAAAGCCATGGGCAAAAAGGTAAGGGATAGTCTGGACCCAGTATAATTCAAGATGCAGCCAAATCTGGGATTGAGCTGGGTTCAAAGGCAACTAGGCAAGGCCTAGTGGCCCCAGTCCAGAATTGTGCCCCAACCTAGGCAATGAAACTCATGCATATGCACAAATGCACATGCATAAGAACACACACAAACACACACACAAACATACACACACAGCAAATAACATTATTGAAAGGATCTGGAGGCTATTAAATACAAAAATGGCAGAGTTTAAAAAAAAAAGTGAAAACATTTGCTTCTTTGATTCTCCTCAGTGCCTTGCTGTCCCCCAGTTACAGAAGAGTAGATGTGGGAGACCCAAGAAGCCAGTGGCTCTACAAGTCCATGTGTGCTTAAGTTCCCATACCAACCACCTTACTCTTCAGCCCAGTAGCTGCCTCCCATGTGACCATTCACTCGATTGGCACCATTGCTGGAGCTACTGTCACAGGGGCTTTTTGTGCAGGTGGTCCCCTCATCTTCTTCTGAGCTGCTCTCCACATCACTGCGATCATCTTTAGATACCTGGGTGGGAGAGAGCAAAGGCAAGGAAGTGAGGACATAACTTTTCTAGAGAGAATTACAAGATGGGACTGAGCTCAAAGAGTCCATGTTTGAGCACTTTCTCAATCTGGTCTACTTTCTAATATCTAATGACAGCTTACCCAAAGTATTATCTGGACCATGGCTATTGTTGTATATATCTTTTCACCTACTTCCTGGCCTTTTCTCTTGTCATCTCTAACTCAGTTCTCTATGGAATAGAAGCTGCTCTGGTAGAGTGGTATATCTTAAAGGACCAGCCTAAAAGAACTGACATTGACTGAGACTTAAGTTAGGTTGGAGGCAAATTCCAGACACCCTTACTCCTCTTTACTTCAAAGAATAGGGAAGGCAGACACAAACAATACATATAATTGTCAGCAGTACCTCTATCTTGGTAGTTGTATTTATTCATATTTGTTATCCTGAGTTCTGTTTTATCCCCAAAACTTATCCATAATGGACCTTTTTAACTATTCCTGAACTAAATTACCACTATCCCATGACAACATTTACCTATCTTTTCACCTTTCCAATAGCAGGATCACTTCTCTTGTGAAACTTCAGCATCCGAAGACACATACACAGTATAGTGAAAACAAAAATGGATTGGCAGTCAATGAGAAAAGAATCCCAGTCCCAATCATGCTAGCATCTGTGCATCTTAACCTGTTCACTTGAGCTATTTTGTATTATTATTTTTTCAAATGAAATGTTTGCATTAGAGCAATGTTTTCCAATCTAAGTTATCCTACATATCAAGCAGAGTATTTCAAATAAATTCCTTTCCATGGATCATAAAAGTAAAGGACAGAAACCCAGTGAAACCTATCGACTTCTGACATCCAGAACTAAAGATAATAAATGTGTGTGTGTGTTTTTTTTTTTTTCGCAGTTTTTGACCAGGGCCAGGTTTGACCCTGCTACCTCCAGTATATGGCGCTGGCGCCCTACTCCTTTGAGCCACAGGCACCACCCATGGTGTGTGTTTTTAAAGTAATGGAATAAAGGATATGAAAAGGAACAAAGTTATAATTGCTGCTGCCAACTAGGCAAGGATTTGCTTTGGATTTGTGTTGGATAGCTCATCTATAGTTTATTATAGCTGTTGACCACCTAATTTTTAGGAAGTTTCCACCAGAGGGCAGAGTATCTCTGGATTTGAGGTAAAGACAAAAAAAGAAGAAAAGAAAAAAAAAAAAGAGTAGACAATTCTTGCCTCAATTTAGGAAAAGAATCAGGCAACTTGAGTGTCAGTCAATAACAACCCTATCAGTTCAAGAGAGAGGGCATGCTCTGAGACATGTTCATAGGGGAACAGAGAGGACAGCAGGAAGGAAGAGAAATACACTCAGACAGACATGCTTCCCTGAATACTAAAAGCATAGATACACTTACATGCAAGAGATGAAATTGTCCAGCTCCTGCCAGGCATAGAAAAAAGGAAGGAGGTGAGAAAAGAGTGGAGAGTACAGAGTCTGGGTCTAATCCTTCCTGGATAGGTCACCTGTTTAGGAAAGAAAAGCAGGGAAGAACAGAGACATCCAGAAGCTACAATAAGATGCACAGGCACACTGAGCGAGTTCTAAAACCAAATTACAGCCATAAGGAACAGTGACATAGGAAAGCATAAATATCTATACATTCCATCAGTATGTCCTGACATCAATACCTCCTCTAGCAGAGCCCCTCCCACTTGGGAATCTATGTTACATTACGCTGAAATCCCTAGATCTTGGGCTAATCATAATCTGTTTCAGAACTTGCAAAGTTCAGTGAAGAGTTTTATTTTTTTTTTATTTTTTGAGACAAGGTCTCACTATATAGCCTAGGCTAGTCTCAAACTCCTGGGCTAAGTGATCTTCCCACCTCAGCCTCCCAAGTAGTTGGGACTACAGGAGCCTTTCACAATGCCCGTCTATTTTTTTTTTTGTTATTGTAGTTGTCATTGTTATTTGCCAGGCCCAGGCTAGGTTTGAACCCTCCAGCCCCAGTTTATGTGGCCTGTGTCCTAATTGCTGAGCTGCGGGCACCAAGCCTGGCTACTTTTTTGGTGTTGTTGTTGTTGCAGTTGTCATTGCTGTTTTAGCTGGCCTGGGCTGGGTTCGAACCCAACAGCCTCAGTATATGTGGCTAGTGTCTACCCACTGAGCTACAGACACTGCCCCAATTATGAATTTTATTATTAAATTGCCCCTTTCTTTTTCCACAATAAGGACATTGAAAACACTACCTACCCATTTACTGAGGACCCTTGCCTCATACAATAGTGGGGTGAAGCTGATGGTTCTAGTTCCTTATAGAAATTGAACCTTGAAAATTTCAGCATGGTCATCTTGAGGTGGCTTCTGAACTACCGTTCCTGGACGACCTAACAATCTGCCTTTACACAGTTAATATCTTGACGCTCCGTACATAATTTCCTTTAAAAAAAAAAACCAGCCTCTCATATTAAAAACAAAAATATAGAACCAACTAATGTAGATCTACATAGGGTAAAGGACAGGAAATAGTTATGCCATCTCTAAAACTCTTAACCCTACTCATTCTTTAACAAAAGCCTTTTTTTTTTTTTTTAAGAGATAGAGTCTTGGTTTGGTGCCTGTGGCTCAAGTGGCTAAGGCACCAGCCACGTACACCTAAGGTGGCGGGTTTGAATCCAGCCCAGGCCTGCCAAAACAACAATGATGGCTGCAACCAAAAAAAATAGCCGGGTGTTGTGGCGGGCGCCTGTAGTCCCAGCTACTTGGAAGGCTGAGGCAGGAGACTCACTTGAGCCCGGGAGTTGGGGGTTGCTGTGAGCTGTGATGCCACAGCACTCTACTCAGGGGGACAGTTTGAGGCTCTGTCTCAAAAAAAAAAAAAAAGAGATAGAGTCTCACTTTGTTGCCCTTGGTAGAGTGCTGTGTCGTCATAGTTCACAGCAACCTCCATCTCTTGGGCTTAGGCGATTCTCTTGCCTCAGCTTCCTGAGTAACTGGGACTACAGGCACCCACCACAACGCCTGGCTATTTTTTTTGTTGGCTGGGGCCAGGTTTGAACCCGCTACCCTCAGTATATGGGGCCTGTGCCCTACTTACTGAGCCATAGACGCTACCCTGTTTTTTTGGAGGGTGGGGATCACTTTGTCCCTTGGCAGATTGCCGTGGGGTCATAGCTTACAGCAACCTCAAACTCTTCGGCTTAAGCAATTCTCTTGCATCAGCCTCTCAAGAAGCTGGGACTACAGGCACTTGCCACAACACACGGCTATATTTAGAGAGGGGGTCTTGCTCTGGCTCATGTTAGGATTATAGGCACGAGCCACTCTGCTTAGCCTCAAAAGCCATTTTTTTTTTTTGTAAAGACAGAGTCTCACTTTATTGCCCTCAGTAGAGTGCCATGGCGTCACACAGCTCACAGTAACCTCCAACTCTTGGGCTTAGGCGATTCTCTTGCCTCAGCCTCCTGAGTAACTGGGACTACAGGTACTCACCATAACGCCTGGCTTTTTTCTTTGTTGTAATTTGGCTGGGGGTGGTTTAGAACCCACCACCCTCGGTATATGGGGCCAGTGCCCTACCCACTGAGCCATAGGCACGGCCCCATTTTTTTTTTTTTTTTTTTTTGAGACAGAGTTTCACTTTGTCACCCTGGGTAGAGTGCTATGGTGTCACAGCTCACAGCAAACTCAAACTCCTGGGCTCAAGTGGTTCACTTGCCTCAGCCTCCCTGGTAGCTGGGACTACTACACCTTGCCACAACACCGGCTATTTTGTTTTTTAGAGACGGGGTCTCGCTCTTGCTCAGGCTGGTCTTAAACTCATGAGCTCAAGCAATCCACCCACCTCAGCCTCCCAGAGTGCTAGGCATGAGTCACCATGCCTGGTAACAAAAGCCATTCTTAAGGGATAGGAAAAAGGCAGATCCTTCCTCTTGCATCTAGTTATGTCTTAAAAGGCTAAACACTCATATTTATAGAAAAGGCAAAAACTCTAGAGCTCTAGGTTTTTCCTTGGCCTACTTGTACAGATGGGGCTCACTAGGAAGGCTAGATAGAAGGAGGTCTGTTTTGAGTAATACCCAAATTCCTATATAGCTCAGAGAAAGAAGCCATCTTTCATCCTCACCTTTCCCCGGATCAAGGCTTTGAAAGCAATTCGTGCAATTAGGTAGGACCAGATGACATGCAGAACCTGTAGGATCAGGAGAAGACCATTGAGGAGCCACCAGGAAGTATAGGGCCCAATTATCTCCCAACTCTCAAAAAGGGTCGTGTTCAAAATCCTGGAAGAGGAAGGGCAAAAGTCAGATTCCATAGTCAAAGCTAGGCAAACAGAGATAAAAGTTGAAGTTTCAGGGGTATTAATCCATAGTAAGAAAATGATAAGGAAAGGGAGGAGCCCATGGAGTTTCTTTTCTTTTGAGGACGGAGTCTCACTCTGTTGTCCAGGCTAGAGTGCCATGGCACCAGCCTAGCCCACAGCAACCTCAAACTCCTAAATTCAAGTGATCCTCAGCCTCCCAGAATGTTAGGATTATAGGCATGAGTCACCATGCCTGGCTGAATTTTCTATCTTTAGGGAGTAGGTAAACCAAGAAATACTGGGAACTGACGGGTTAAGTCACATTATGAATCACTTCTAGTATTCAATTTCACAAAATTGGGACAGCAGTGGGACAGGATTATAATTCTGGGAATGACTCAGATCCTTAGGCACATATAGGATCAGGTAGCTGATTCCCTCAGATGAAGCAGAATCTCCAACCCAGAGTCACTGACTTTGTTTCTGACTTTGTTCAAGAAAGCAGTGTAGACGTGAAAGGGCTATAGTGTGTATGTGTGTTGGTTAGGGTGGGTTCACAGCAGGAACATAAGCAAGAAGGATCCTGAGAATTTTGTAAATGGTGCAAAAGAAAGCAAAGGAATTACTTAAATGTAAAATGAGAACTGTTCCTCAGAGATGAGTCAGGGAAGCCTGACATCAAGTGAGTTGGATACTCGCAGTCTAAATCAGACCTTGCTAGAAATATAATGTAAGGTAGATGTGAGGCCCTGTGAAAAGTCCAGAAAGGGTCAGCTTAGGCCAAGGAAAAAGCAGGGCAATAGCATTTTTGGTGTTCTACTGCCAAAAAAAAGAGTAGAATAGAAAAACTGAATTGGCAAAAAAGGAATCATTAACTACATACCTACCACAGCCCTACAAACCTAGTAGCTTACCAGAATGGATAGATTCCTAGACGAGTGATCATAAAAACAGCACTGAAGATCACAAAAAGTGTGTCACAGAGCCGCTGATACTTGGCATAATTGGCCAGCTTGGCTGCCTGGATAAAGGAAGATAAGAATTGAGTTGAGAACAAAGTCATTTCTCACATAGGAAGAAAAGGACAGAAAAAGAGGAATGATGAAAGAAAGAGGGGTTGGGTTTTTACCTCCAGCAAGAAGTCTGAGGCATCATGTAGACACATGATCAAAGTTCCCACTCGAACCATGTTGGTGATGTAGGAGAGGGTGATAAGTGCAATGGTGACCAAGTGATGCACGAACATGATCAGGAAGTCCTAGAAAGAATGAAAATAGAAGAGGCAGATAAAGGCGAGGGCACCAAAGTGCTAGCCACCCCAACATCCTGCATTATTCTGAGGATCTTACCCCACCCCTTATAGGTTCCATTCTGTTTAGACTTTCCTTTAGGAAGCTGGCTAGTATTTAACTCAATACTACCTACATCACTGACTGACTCATAGTCTATGTTAATATAGCTTGAAATACAGAAAAGAGCAATTGCCTTTGGCAACTGAAGACTATATAGAGCATGGATGATGAGCTGATACTTAGGAATAATTTCTCAGTGGGACATAGAAGCCTTAGATATCCTTGAAATGCTAAGACTTTTCTGCTTTAATAAAAGAAATTTCAGCCAAAGGGACCTAACAGAAAGGAGAAGTTTATGGACGACCAAAGCAGATATGCAGAAAAATGCATATCAGTTAGACCCTTTTACTGCAAGCACTTCCTGCTTTCAGATTTAAGTTTCCTAATTTCTTCTTGGGTTCAAATGCCAGGGTTAGACTTGGAGAAATCTCAAAATACCTGAATTATCATACACATCTATTAAATACTTGCCGGCCACCGAGGACAAAAGTGTAGGAGAAGACAGGTGAATTTGGGTCAGAGAAACAAGGATGAAAAGTCTGTACTCTCCACGTAGATACAATGGGATTAATGATATTCTAGTTCTTTAGTTGGGTGAAAGATTCACACGTATATAGTCTATTATGTTTTAAACATTATGATGAGCTAATAAATAGTCCCATCAAATCAACTCTTCCTTTCCTCTGTGGTCCCAGTCAGAAAAGAGAATCCATCACAATAGTAACAATAGAAGATGGCAGAAAGGAAGAAGCCACAAATTACAGAGCTGAAGGAGCCAGCGTCCTTACCTTTCTTTTAATGTCTGTAAACTGAGAAAACATAAGAGACCAATAGAAGGCCAATTCCATAATATAATAGCAATAAAGTCCACTTGAGAGAGGCTGGAAGAAAGAAAGAAAGTTGTTAGAATACCAGCTAGTCAAAGCTGTATTCCATCTCTGCAGGTTTCTCTGTCTTGGAGAAGGACCAATACCCCTAAATTATTAGATATTTATTCTACCCCATCATTTCCCAAGATCTACAGTAGCTAATAGATTTTGGATTGGTATAGTAAAGACTTAAACCTCTTCCCTTTGTACCTCTACATACCATCTTCTGCTTTCTTCTTTAGCATAGTCATATCAGTACATCTAGAATTGTGGGCAATTAGTGCTTTTCATGGGATTAAATACACAAAGGTCTTCCTTTCTTCCACCTTGTTAGCAGTTCCCTGACATGTTTCTAGTGTAGATTGGAACCAAGATGTTCTTAAGGGTGTTGTTCCAAGTTGCCCTTGATACAAAAAGGCCACCTGAGCAAGAAGGTACCTCATTAACTGACAGGAAACTGTTTTTCTCTCTAGCCCAAGTAGGGTGAATATAAATGGAAGACTTAGAATGAAAAGGCTACTGTAGTTCACTGCTATGGAAGCCTTAGAAAAAGAAACGCTGCATATATGAGTCAGAAGGACTCGACTCTTAATCCTGCAATACCATAGAAATGTGCCATCTGTCCTGGGACTGGCATTGCACCCTCACCCACTTGACCTTATACCTTACGCACACACAACGCCCATATCTTCAAACAACTCAGATTCTACCTGAAATGGATAGCCTTGCCAGCACTGTCGGATGTCCCAGAACCAAGGTGACTAAAAGAAAACAGATAATCCAGGTCAGGCTTTAGGATTCTTACCTGGCTTCAAGATCTATCCCTTACTCACTTGCCTAGGACAAAAGAGATAAGAAAGAAGGACTCCACCTTAACAGATTTCAGAGATCCCTAAAGGATCAATAAATGGCTAGATTTTTCTTTATACAATAAGAAAGTGTTATTATAAATAAAAAAACTATGCTTTGAGGTAAATAAGAACAGGGAGAGCTCTAGGATAGTTTTAGGAAGCATGATCACCTGAGATATATATATAGTGAAGCAGGAAGACAATGATTCCATTTGATAACCAAGAGAGAAATTTCTACATCAAATTCAAAAGTAATCACCTCTAATGGAGTTAAAATTATATCCTTTAAGGATTCTATTCATTTATCCTGCTGAATTTATTTCTATTAAATTATTCATTAATATTATCTTTTTATCCTTTCAATGTCTATAAAATCTAAAATGACAAGCTCTTATTGATAATTTATATTTTCTTTTTTTTCTTGGGGTTTATCAATTTTAACCAAAGAACTAACTTTTCGTTTTATTAATTTTATCCATGGTTTATTTAATGTCTATTTCATTCTTTTCTGCCCTTTTTTTGAGACAAAGTCTTACTTTGTTGCTCTTGGTAGAGTACTCTGGCCTCGTAGCTCACAGCAACCTCAAATTCTTGGGCTCAAGTGATTCTCTTGCCTCAGCCTCCCAAGTAGCTGGGACTACAGGTGCTCGCCACAATGCCTGGCTATTTTCTCACTCTGGCTCAGGCTGGTCTCGAACCCATTAGCTCAGGCAATCCATCTCCCTTGGCCTCCTAGAGTGCTAGAATTACAGGCACAAGCCACTGCACAGGGCCTTCTTTTCTGGTTTTTAAAAACGATTTACTTTTGGCTCCGCCCCTGTAGCTCAGTGGTTACAGTGCCAGGCACATGCACCGAGGCTGGCAGGTTTGAGTCTGGCCTGGGCCTGCTAAACAACAATGACAACTGCAAACAAAAAATAGCCAGGCATTAGGGCAGGTGCCTGTAGTCCCAGCTACTTGGGAGGCTGTGGCAAGAGAACTGCTTAAGCCCAAGAGTTTGAGGTTGCTGTGAGCTGTGATAATTTATATTTAAATTATAAATATAAATTTACATTCTACCAAGGGCAACATAGTGAGACTCTATCTCAAAAAATAAATAAATAAAAATTATTCTTTTTACTTACTTAGCTCTTTTACAAGATGCTAAAGTAGAAACTTACATCACCGACTTTAAATCTTTTTTTCTAACATAAACATTTAAATCTATGAATTTCCCTCTAAATGTGCTTTAGCTGCATCCCAGAAATTTCAGTATGTTGTAGTTTCAGCATTATTTAATTCATAACATTTTCTAATTTTTGTTTTTGTTTTTTTTTTCTTTTTAAGACAGAGTCTTACTTTGTTGCCCTGAGTAGAGTACAATGGCATCATAGCTTACAGCAATCTCAAACTCTTGGTCTTGAGCAATCCTCTTGCCTTATCCTCCCAAGTAGTTGCGACTACAGGTGTATGCCACTATGTCTGGCTAGTTTTTCTATTTTTAGTAGAGATGGGGTCTCACTATTGCTCTGCCAAGTCTTGAACTCCTGAGCTTGAGCAATCTACCTTGCCTAGTGATTTAGACAATTACTGAGAGAATATTAAAATCTCTAACCATGGGCCAGACACGGGAGCCCACACCTGTAATCTTATCATTTTGGGAGGCCAAGGAAGGAGAACTGCTGGAGGTCAGGAGTTCTAGTCTCAGCTACTGAGTTAGAAAGATCCTTTCAGCCTAGGAGTTTGAGGTAACAGTAGACTATGACAATACTCTTGCACTCTAGCCAGGGCAACAAAGCAAAATGCTATCTCCCCACCCCAAAAGAAAATGAAATCTCCAACTATGATTATACTTTTGCCAGTCTAATTTTTAAGTTTTCTTGTAGAGACAGAGGGTCTTGCTATGTTGTTCAAGCTGGTTTTGAACTCCTGGCCTCAAGCAATCCTCCCACCTTAGCCTCCCAAAGGGCTGGGATTATAGTCATGAGCCACTGCATTCAGCAGTTTCTCCCACCTTAAACAGTTATTGATTACCTTGGAAGAAGAGGATTTTTGTCAAGTGCTTTATAAACTACTAAGTACTATGCTAATTTAATTATTACTATTATCATTAGCATTATTTATGGGAGAAAATGGTAGAGTCAGGAGCCTACTAGAGTCAGGCCCTAGACAGAAGACAATCTCTTAGCATACGTGTATAAACCTGAGCTATGGGTATCACAAATATCTAAAGGCATTTAACTTTCTCTCTAGAGATCTAGGCATGATTAGAACCCAATCAGATCTAGGCATGATTGGAACCCAATCAGAGAACCAGAGGAAGTTCAGACTCACCAACCAGAGAAATCTAATTCCGTAGCAGAATATGCATAAATAAAAAGAGAATCTCCACCTGAGTGGGCAAAGAATAGAGGTTAGACAAATATTGACTCAAACAAAAAGTCTTTGAGGCTAAAGAAGTCAAGATAGCCAATCTGGGTTTGGTGCCTGTAGCTCAGCAGCTAGGGCACCAGCCACATACACTGGAGCTGGTAGGTTCGAATCCAGCCTGGGCTTGCCAAACAACAACAACTACAACCCCCCCCCCCAAAAAAAAGATAGCCAATCTACAGATAAGACAGTTACTGGTGAGAAACAGGCTAAATTCCCAGAATAGAGACAAATAACAAATACTGTTACCTAAAAAGCCAAAGACAGAGTCATCTTCCACCTTCTATGTAAAATAGACTTCCACATATATATATATATATATATATATATATACACACACTGGCTTTTTAATCAACTTTTAATTTCATATCAGATTCCCTAATGATAGTGCTCTATTTCTAGAGGATAATTAGTAAAAACTCTGTGAAATGAAGTATATAGTATTTTCCAGAAAATGAACGTTTCCAAAGAAAATGTCAATTTATAGCAACCTAGTACTATTTCTGTCAAGGTGTACCATGGTGTGCATATCTATCTATGTAAGTGCAGTTATAGGAACTTAGTCCCAGTCTGTTTGGAAAAGGGGATAAAACGCAACCGCAACTAGCACAGTGGCAAACATGTCCAAGTAACTGAGTGTTATCAGCTGCCTAGTTTTATTATTTCCACCCATAACAGACTGAGTTAGCCCTCCACATCTGTCAATTGTTGCCCTAAATAGAAGCGATTTCCAAGAAGAAAATCTCAGTCCCGTTGTATCCCCACTACCCTCCTCTTCATTCCCTCCCTTCCTCCTTATACACCTACATGCTTTCACAGAATTTAGTGAGCGTTGGGGGCTTGTCCTGATTCCTCCGATGGCGAAACCAGCATTGGATTTTTCGGACATCCCAGTCCAGTTGCTTTGACAGGCCCTCCAGCCTTTTCTTATCAGGATACTATAGATGTATAACAAGAGTCAGAACACTCCTTTCTTCTCAAATCCCTCACTAAATCCCTTGACAAGCTGAGCAGCCAAGGGATGATCACCACAGTAGCTCAAGTGATATTTATCTTTCCAGGTCTTATCTCAAAGTCATTTCTAGTAAGAAATTTTATTTCGGGCGGCACCTGTGGCTCAGTGAGTAGGGTGCCAGCCCCATATACTGAGGGTAGTGGGTTCGAACCTGGCCCCAGCCAAACTGCAACAAAAAATAGCTGGGTGTTGTGGTGGGCACCTATAGTCCCAGCTACTCGGGAGGCTGAAGCAAGAGAATTGCCTAAGCCCAGGAGCTGTGATAATATGGCACTCTATCGAGGGTGACAAAGTGAGATTGTCTCTATTAAAAAAAAAAAAAAAAAAGAAAGAAATCTTATTTCATACATGAAGGACTTTTATTGCTCATGTAATATGTATCCTTGTTTGGTCTTCTCCATCCAGCCCAAGCTGGGTAAAAAAAGATATTAAAGGCAGTGCCCATAGCTCAGTGAGTAGGGCACCAGCCACATACACTGAGGCTGGCGGTTTTGGGCCCAACTGGGCCTGCTAAACAATAATAACAACTACAACAAAAAAATGACCAATAGCTCAGTGCCTGTGGCTCAAGCGGCTAAGGTGTCAGCCATATACACATGAGTTGGCAGGTTTGAATCCAGCCTGGGCCCGCCAAACAACAATGATGGCTACAACCAAAAAAAATAGCTGGGTGTTGTGGTGGGCACCTGTAGTCCCAGCTACTTGGGAGGTGGAGGCAGGAGAATTGCATGAGCCTAGGAGTTTGAGGTTGCTGTGAGCTGTGATGTCACGGTACTCTACCCAGGGTGACAGCTTGAGACTCTGTCTCAAAAAATAAAACAAATTAAAAAATCCAAAGGCTATCAGTACCATCCCATCTAGATTACACAACTAGGTTATGATAGAAACTAGAAGAGGGAAAAATAAAAAACAAGATATATGTCTAAGGAAAGGGGAGTGGAGGTGGCTACTGAGCCTAAATTTGACATATGTAGGGACTTGGCCCAAAAGTTTTCCCTGAGAGAATAAAGTTCTCCATATAGCTATATAGACTACCCAAATGTAAAAGATCCTCTCATCTTATTCTTACTCCTGGAGATATGTGCTTGCTATCCTCCTCTGACCCATGGAACAAGCCCTCCCATCAGTTTTCCTCTCTATTTCTTTGCCCACTTACCTTGGTAATAGATACGAACACCTTTTCAAGGATGGCATTGGGTTGGGCCTGATAAGGACCACTGTCCTCGATGCCAACATGGAGTGCACAGGGTTTGGCAATAAACCTGTAATGGAGAACACCCAAAAGCCAATTATTTTTTAAAATGTTTATTTATAATTGACACATAATAACTGTACATATGGGATATAATATGATGTCTCAATGCATGTATACATAGTGTAAAATGAAATTAGGTAACTTCTATATCCATCACTTTATTATTATCTTTCTTTAGAGATAGGGTCATACTCTGTCACCTAGGCTGAAGTGCAGTGGTGGAATCATAGCTCACTGTAACCTCGAATTCCTGGCCTAAAGCAATCCTCCTGCCTTGGCCTCCCAAAGTTCTGGGATTATAAGCATGAGCCATTGTGTCTACCTATATCCATCACTTTAAACACTTATTGGTGACAAAACTCAAGATGTTCTCTTCTAGCTATCTTGAAATATATGACACTGTTATTTGCTATAATCACTCTACTGTGTAATAGAACAACAATTTTTTTCCTCCAGTCTAATTGTAATATTGTACCCACTGACCAACCTCCCCTGATTCCCCCTCTTCCCAGCCTCTGTTAAGTACTAGCCTCATTTCTATTTTTTGTTTTTTTTTTTTGAGACAGAGCTTCAAGCTGTCGCCTTGGGGAGAGTGCTTTGGCATCACAGCTCACAGCAATCTCCAACTCCTGGGCTCAAGCGAGTCTCCTGCCTCTGGCTCCCAAGTAGCTGGGACCACAGGTGCCCACCACAACACCCGGCTATTTTTTGGTTGCAGCCGTCATTGTTGTTTGGCGGGGCAGGCTGGATTCGAACCCACCACCTTGGGTGTACATGGCTGGCGCCTTAGTCATGTGAACCACAGGCACCGAGCCCTCATTTCTACTTCTATGAAGTCAATTAGAATGAGATTAGGTGGCGTTTTTCTGTGCCTGGCTTATTCACTTAACATAATGTCCTCCAGGTTTCTCCATGTTGCTGAAATACTACATTTTCTTTATCCATTCACCATTAGATGGGCATTTAGGTTGATTCCATATTTTGGATATTGTGAATAGTGCTGCAGTAAACATAGATGTGCAGATGTCTCTCTCTTTCTCTAAAAAAAGTTTACAGAGGAAGAGAAAGAGAAATTTACAGAGTAAAAAAGTTTACAAAGAAGGATACATTCACACAGATGGTGAATGGGCTTCCACTGCCAGAGTAAGCAGTTAAAGAGGCCATGAAGATATCTTTTGATAATACTGATTTCCTTTGGACTTAATCTAAGCCCCAAACTACTAGAAGAGAACAAGGGAAATGCTTCATGAAATTGGACTAAGCAAGAATTTTTTGATTAAGACCTCAAAAGCAGGGTTGGCGCCTATAGCTAAGTGAGTAGGGCACTAGCTACATACACCAAGGCTAATGGGTTTGAGCCCGGCCCCAGGCCCAGGCCTGCTAAACAATAATGACAACTGCAACCAAAAAATAACCGGGTGTTATGGTGGGCACCTGTAGTCCCAACTACTCGGGAAGCTGAAGCAAGAGAATCACTTAAGCCCAAGAGTTTGAGGTTGCTGTGAGCTATGATGCCATGGCACTCTACCAAGGGCGACATAGTGAGACTGTCTCAAAAAAAAAAAAAAAGACCTCAAAAGCATAGGCAGGATAGGTGCAATGACTTACATCTGTAATCCCAGCACTTTGGGATGCCAAAGATGGAGGATTACTTGAGGCCAAGAGTTTGAGACCATACCGAGCAACATAGTGAGACCTCCACCTTGGTGGGGTGGAGGGGAGAAAAAAAAAGCCAGCAAAAATGGACAATGGGATTATATATCAAGCTAAAAAGCTTCTGTACAGCAAACAAAGAGACAGCCTATAAAATAGGAGAAATTATTTTCAAACTATGAATCTGACAGAGGGTTAATATTCTGACTATATAAAAACTCAACTAAATAGCAAAAATACCCCAAATAATCTGATTTAAAAATGGGCAAATGAGGGGTGGTACCTGTGGCTCAGTGGGTGGGGCACTGGCCCCATATCTCAAGGGTGGTGGGTTCAAACCTGGCCCCAGCCAAACTGCAACAAAAAAATAGCCAGGCGCTGTGGTGGGCATCTGTAGTCCCAGCTACTGGGGAGGCTGAGGCAAGAGAATTGCCTAAGCTCAAGAGCTGGAGGTTGCTGTGAGCTGTGTAATGCCATAGCACTCTAAAGAGGGCGATAAAGTGAGACTCTGTCTCTACAAATAAATAAATACATAAATAAATACATAAATAAAAAATGGGCAAAAGACTTGAGTGGTCATTTCTTAAAAGAAGATATTATAGAGGGCCAGGAATGGTAGCTCATGCCTATGAATCTAGCACTTTGGGAGGCCAAGGCAGGAGGACTGTTTGAGGTTAGGAGTTCAAGAGCAGCCTGAACAATACAGTGACATCTCATCTCTGTGAAAAATAGGAAAATTAACTGGGTGTGGTGACTTGTGCCTGTAGTCCCAGCTACTTGGGAGGCCAAGGCAGGAGGTTCACTTAAGCCTAGGAATTTGGGGCTGCAGTAAACTACTATGACAGCTTGGGCAACAAAATAAGACCCTGTCTCAAAAGAAAAAAAAAAAAGATGATGACATACAAAAGGCCACCAGATAAAAGGAAAAATACTCAACATCATTAATCATCAGAGAAATGCAAATCTGTAAATCAAAACCACAATGAGATATTTCATCCCAATTAGAATGACTGTTATCTAAAAAACAAAAGATAAACACTGTCAGGTAAGAGGAGAAAGGGAAACTCTTTTTTTTTTTTTTTTTTTTTTGGAGACAGCCTCAAGCTATCCCCCTGGGTAGAGTGCTGTGATATCACAGATATCTCTTGGGCTCAAAGAGTCTCTTGCCTTAGCCTCCCAAGTAGCTGGGACCACAGGTGCCTGCCACAACGCCTGGCTATTTTTTGGTTGCAGCCGTCATTGTTGTTTTGGCGGGCCGGGCTGGATTCGAACCCGCCACCTTAGGTGTATGTGGCTGGCGCCTTAGCCACTTGAGCCACAGGTGCCAAGCTGAAAGGGAAACTCTTATACAGTGTTGGCAGGAATGTATATTTGTACAGCCATTAGGGAAAACAGCTACGGAGGTTCCTCAAAAAATTAAAAACAGAACATCGGGTGGCTCCTGTGGCTCAAAGGAGTAGGGTGCCAGCCCCATATACCGGAGGTCATGGGTTCAAACCCAGCCCTGGCCAAAAACTAAAAAAAAAAAAAAAAAAAAGAATGTGCTAAAAAAAAAAACAAAAAAAAAACAGAACATCATATGATCCAACAATCCATTACTGGGTATATATCCAAAGGATAATTCTAAATATGGTTTGTTAAGCATGAAAGAAAGATCCTGATTAGATTAATTGGCAGAAAACGGGGATCCTGATTTGATCCTGGATTTTGCCACTGACTGATTTGAGAAGTGACATGTTTAAGAAATGTTACAGCTGGGTGCACGTAGCTCAGTGGTAAGGGCGCCAGCCACATGCTTTGGGGCTGGAGGGTTTGATTTTGGCCTGGGCCTGCTAAACAAACGACAAAAAGAAATGTTGGTCTTACACCCTCAATGAATCCCCAATAATAAATAAATGAATAAACCAGAAATTAAGGTTAAAAAAAAAAAGAAATAAAGAAATGGCTCGGCGCCTGTGGCTCAAGTGGCTAAGGCACCAGCCACATACACCTGAGCTGGCAGGGTTGAATCCAGCCTGGGCCTGCCAAACAACAATGATGGCTGCAACCAAAAAATAGCTGGGCATTGTGGTGGGCACCTGTGGTCCCGGCTACTTGGGAGGCTGAGGCCTTAAGAGAAACACTTAAGCCCAAGAGTTGGAGGTTGCTGTGAGCTGTGATGCCATAGCACTCTACCAAAGGCAACATAGTGAGACTCTGTCTCAAAAAAAAAAAAAAAAGGAAAGAAAGGGCAGCAAATGGGGTTCAATGGGTAGGGTGCCAGCCCCATATACTGAGGATGGCAGGTTCAACCTGGCCCCAGCCACACTGCAACAAAAAATAAACAGGCGTGTGGCAGGTGCCTGTAGTCCCAGCTACTTGGGAGGCTGAGGCAAGAGAATCACTTAAGCCCAAGACCTAGAGGTTGCTGTGAGCTGTGACGGCACAGCACTCTACTGAGGGCAACAAAGTGAGACTCTGTCTCTCAAAAAAAAAAAAGAAAGAGAGAGAGAGAAATGTTGGAACATAAGCTCTTTTTAGGGCGGAACCTGTGGCTCAAAGGAGTAGGGTGCTGGCCCCATATGCCAGAGGTGGCAGGTTCAAACCCAGCCCTGGCCAAAAAAAAAAAAAAAACTGCAAAAAAACCTCCATAAGCTCTTTCCATTTTTCCCCGGCTTTTCTCAACAGTTATCTTGAGCTGTAGAGTCAGCTAGACCTAGATCAAATCATTTATTGCTATATGAACATGGGCAAATTACTTAATCTCTGTGAACCTCAGTTTCTTCATCTACAAGATGAGGATAATGTCAACATCCTTGCTTCTCAGACAGTATACAGTGTACAGATCAACAGCATTATTCGCATTTCCCGGAAGCTTTTTAGAAATGCACAATCTCAACTCCCACCCCAAACTTGCAAAATCAGAATCTGCACTTTTAACAAGACCCCAGGTGATTCATATGGCCTTTAGAATGTGAGAAGCAGGGTTGACGCCTGTGCCTCAAGTGGCTAAGGTGCCAGCCACATACACCTGAGCTAGCAGGTT
Source organism: Galagoides demidoff (assembly GCA_963574575.1). Taxonomy (NCBI): domain Eukaryota; kingdom Metazoa; phylum Chordata; class Mammalia; order Primates; family Galagidae; genus Galagoides; species Galagoides demidoff. The sequence goes on along the minus strand of CAUYQV010024418.1, from coordinate 15,674 downwards.
CGAATCTAGCCCGGGCCCCCTAAATAACAATGATGGCTGTAAACAAAAAATAGCCGGCCATTGTAGCAGGCACCTGTAGTCCCAGCTACTTGGGAGGCGGAGGCAGGAGAATTGCTTGAGCCCAGGACTTGGAGGTTGCTGATGGTACTCTACCCAGGGGGACAGCTTGAGGCTCTGTCTCAAAAAAAAAAAGAATGTGAGAAGCACTGATCTACTTCATAATAATCTGATAAGTATTCAATAAGATGATGTATATGAAAGACCCTGAACAGAAGGGAGATGCTTAAAAAATGCTAGTGATATCAAAAGACCAGCAAGATTTTATTTTATTATTTATTTATTTGAGACAGAGTCTCACTATATTGTTCTTGATAGAGTGCTGTGCTGTCACAGCTCACAGCAACCTCAAACTCTTGGGCTTAAACAATTCTCTTGCCTTAGCCTCCCAAGTAGCTGGGACTACAGGAGCCTGCCACAATGCCCAGCTATTTTTTTGTTGCAGTTGTCATACAGCAGGCACGGGCCGGGTTTGAACCTGCCTGCTTCAGTATATGTGGTTGGCGCCCTAACCACTGACCTACGGGTGCCAAGCCAACAAGATTTTAACTGGAAAAGAAAGCAGAACTGAGACTGAGCTCTTCCAAAATATAGACATCCTGGGTCATGTTTACCTTCCTGCACAATCAAGAGATTACTGACATACTGAGAGCCATATAGGCTCATGCTGTAGTCCCAACCCTTTGCAATGAAGGGAGGATCACTTGAGGCCAAGAGTTTGAGACCAGCCTGGGAAACATAGCAAAACCCTATCTCTACAAGAAAATTAAAAACTTAGCTGGACACAGTAGTGCACACCTGTAGTTCCAGCTACTTGGGAGGCTGAGCCAGAAGGATTGCTTGAGCCTAGGAATTCTAGGTTACACTGAGGTATAAGCACACCACTACAAGTCAGTTTAACAGAGTAAGACTCTGTTTCTAAAAAAAAAGGACCGATTGAGCTCAGTTCAAGATCAGCCTGAGCAGGAACAAGACCCTGTCTCTACTGAAAATAGAAAAATCAGTCAAGTGTTATGGTGGCCCCCTGTAGTCCCACCTCCTCAAGAGGCTAAGGCTGGAGGATCACCCAAACCTAGGAGTTTCAGGTTGCTATGAGTTAGCTGATGCCATGGCATTCAGCCTGGGCAACAGTGAGACTCTTCTTCCGGGGGGGGAAAAAAAAGAACTTTTAGGAGTCTTGATGAAAGAAATCAGGAAACTCAGCAAACTAGGAAAGGTTAAGGAAACTAACTATCAGCATGCAATTCTAGTCCCAGATCTACTAATAAGTCAAATTAACTATGTGAATTCACTTAATTTCTTAGGTCTAGCTTTTATCTAAAGGAAGGGGTTATGTGAGATAATTTCTAAGATTTCTATATCTAAGATTTTATGCTGTTATCACTGTAATTTCTAACTTTTGGATCTTTGAAAATTGAGGAAATATTCCTTGGTTCTTAAAAAAAGGTATCTTCCCCACAACCAGAGATTTTTTTGAAAACATCAGCTCTAGGAAAAGTTTCATATAGCACTTCCAGGATAAGTCAAAACTAGTTTTAGTCCTCAGCAACTTAGGGATTCCCCAATTAAAATATTACTGAAATGTGGAAAATGGGTACTCTTGACCTATTTTCTTGATCTGCATTTGAATCCAGAATTTATTATCTTTAAAGGAAGGATTGACAATAAGAAACTGCACCTTCCTCTATGAAAACTTTTTTTATCCTTACCACCAAAGTTCTTGAGCTATAGGAAAACATTTATTCAGGGCACCACATTAGCCACATCTGTAATCTATTCTTTTTTACACAGATGGTAATGGTAAAAAAAGTTCCATTCAAAAGTCAATGTGGCTGCCATGGTGGCTGGGAGGTACCTGCCAAGGTGGGAGGATCACTTGAGCTCAGGAGTTCGAGACCAATCTGAGCAAGGGCAAGATCCCATCTTTACCAAAAATAGAAAAATTAGCCAGGTATCCCAGTGGGTGCCTATAGTCCCAGCTACTTGGGAGGCTGAGGCAAGAGGATCACTTGAGACTAGGAGTTTGAGGTTGCTGTGAGCTAGGCTGACCCCATGGCATTCTAGCCTGGACAACAGAGTAAGACTGTCTCAAAAACAAAAACAAACACACTCAAAAAAACAAAGGCCAATGCTAGTAGATGTCTCAATTTACAGTTACTGGAATACTCTTCTATGTACCAATAATATCTAAACTCCAAACTCATGTGTCACTTCCTTGTACACACGCGTAATAGACTGCTTTTGTTAATATATTAAAGAAGGTTCTGTTTCAGTAGTTGCTCAGTAACTGACCAGTGATAGGTCTGTCAAAACCCACTCTTGCTCTCTGGAGGTCATTTTGGATCCTGGATTAATCAGCATTCAGAAGAGTAAATAGGCAGTCCTTCATTCTTTGCTGTTGAGTTGATGCCATATCAGAGATAAAAATCACCTAATCATCTGTCTTCTCAGTTTCCTCCCATCTATATCACTGCATGAAGAACCAAAAGCAGAAAACAGCCTTTTCAATTCCCACTCACTCTCTTTTAGGGCTGGTGGTTAAAAAAAGTTCTGCTCAAAGGCCAATACTAACAGATACCTTAATTTACATTTATTGGTTTAATATGCTGTGTACCAATTGCCCAGACCCCTTCCCCAATCCAGAGGCAGTCATGTGATTAAAGCTCAGGAACTGGAATTAGACAGATTTTACCAGTTGAACGACTTTATGAAAGTCACACCTATAGAATGGGGATAATAATATCTACCTCATAGGTTTATTTTAAAAATGAAATGACACAATGCATGCCTAGCCTAGTACCTGATACTTATTATACATTCATTAAAAGTCAGCTATTATTGCCTAGGTGTGGTAGATTGCTTGGGTCATAGTGAAATCCCACCTCTACAAAAAATAAAAAAATTAGCCAGGTATAGTGTTGCAACACCTGTAGTCTCAACTATTTGGGAGGCTGAGGCAAGAGGCTCACTCTTTTTTTTTTTTTTTGAGACCGAGTCTTACTCTTGTGAGACTCTGAGAGTGCCATAGTGTCATCATAGCTCAGAGAACCTAAAACTCCTGGGTTCAAGCAATCCTCTTGCCTCAGCCTCCTGAGAAGCTAGGTCTATGGGCATGTGCCACCATGCCCTGCTAGTTTTTTCTATTTTTATTAGAGAAGGGGTCTTGCTCAGACAGGTCTCAAACACCTAAGCTTGAGCAGCAATCCACCTGCCTGGGACTTCCAGACTTCTAGGACTGTATGTGTGAGCCACTGTGTCAGGCCACAATAGGCTCACTTTTCTCCATAAGCTTGAGGTTGCAGTGAGTTATGACCAACCATGCCACTGCCCTAGTGCCTAGGCAACAAAGTGGGACTCTGTCTCTAAAAAAAGAAATAGAGAAGCAAAAAAATCATCTTTGATATAACAACAGGTATAGGTCAGGTCTGTACCCTTCTCACCTGGGTGAAACCACTTTTTTTTTTTTTTTGGAGACAGAGTCTCACCATGTCGCCCTTGGTAGTTTTTTCTATTTTTATTAGAGATAGGGTCTTGCTCTTGCTCAGACTGGTCTCAAACACCTACACTCGAGCAGCAATCCTGGCATCATAGCTCACAGCAACCTCAGACTCTTGGGCTTAAGCCTCCCAAGTAGCTGGGACTATAAGGTGCCAGCCACAACACCCAGATATTTTTTGGTTGTAGTTGTCATTGCTGTTTGGCAGGCCCAGGCTGGATTTGAACCCACCAGCTCTGGTGTATGTAGCTGATGCCCTAGCTGCTTGAGCCACAGGTGCTGAGCCAAACCCAATTTTTTAAAATCTGGACCTTGCAGTTGACTTAATAGCCTAGAGTTGTCATTAGATCCCGTTCTACCCTCATTAATTCAGAGTTCAATTCCATCTGTAAGGAGCCTAAGAACATTTACTTACTGAATGTCTATTTTGTGCTATAGTATAAAACTTTATGATACTATTTTCTAAGAATATGTGATTAGGACAGAAATTTTTCTTTTATTTTTCTCTTTGGAGACAGAGTCTTACTTTGTTATCCTCGGTAGAGTACCGTGGTGTCACAACTCACAGCAACCTCAAACTCTTGGGCTTAAGCGATTCTCTTGCCTTAGCCTCCCAAGTAGCTGGAACTACAGGTACCCACCACAAAGCTCAGCTTTCTTTCTTTCTTTCTTTCTTTCTTTCTTTCTTTCTTTATTTATTTATTTAGAGACAGAGCCTCAAGTTGTTGCCTGGGTAGAATGCTGTGGCATTACAGCTCACAGCAACCTCCAACTCCTGGGCTTAAATGATTCTCCTGCCTCAGCCAGGACCACTGGCACCCGCCACAATGCCCAACTATTTTTTGGTTGCAGTTGTCTTTGTTGTTTGGCAGGCCCGGGCTGGATTCAAACCCACCAGCTCTGGTGCATGTGGCTGGCACCCTAGCTGCTTGAGCTACAGGCGCCAAGCCTTATTTATTTCTTTTTGAGACAGTCTCAAGCTGTCGCCCTGGGTAGAGTGGTGTGGTGTCACAGCTTACAGCAACCTCAAATTCTTGGGCTTAAGCGACTCTCTTGTTGTTGTTGTTGAGACTGTGATTGTTGTTTTAGCTGCCCAAGTTGGGTTCAAACCTGCCAGCTTTGGTGTATGTGGCCAGCACACTACCCACTGAGCTACAGGTGCCTCTGTTATTTTTGTTTTTTGCTCTGGCTCAGGTTAGGACTATAGCCACCCACCACAATGCCCAGCTATTTTATTTTATTATTATTATTTTTTAGACAGAGTCTCATGCTGTTGCCCTGCGTACTGCCATGGCATCACAGCTCACAGCAATCTCCAACTCTTGGGCTCCAGTGATCCTCTCACCTCATTTTTTCTATTTGTAGAAGATGGGGGTCTTGCTACTTGCTCAGGCTGGTCTTGAACCTGTGAGCTCAAGCTATTCACCTGCCTCAGCCTCCCAGATGGCTAGGATTACAGGTGTGAGCCACCATGTCTGCTCCAGCTATTTTGAGATGAAGTCTTGCTCTGGTTCTGGCTGGTTTTGAACTCATAAGCTCAAGCAATCCACCTGCCTCAGCCACCCAGAGTGCTAGGATTAAAGGCATGAGCCATCTCACTCAACCTTAGTTGTACATTTAATGAATTGAAGTGAAATTATTTGAAATCAGAACTTTTGAGAAAGTATTCATTCTATATCATGCAAAAAGGCTAGCATTTGGTATGACCTATAACATAGGTTATTTAGGCTGGTCTAATTCGAGAGCCTGGCATTTATCCTTTCTGTTAGATTAGTATTTCTCAAGGTCTGCAAGGTCAAAACTTTCTTCATAATAATTATATAATTTCATAAGAATTATTTTCTTTCATTCTTTCATGAGTGTGCAGGTTACAGAAGCTGACATGAGAATCTATCTGCCAGATATTAAGATTTAGAAAAATGGGCTTGGTGCCCGTAGCACAGTGGTTATGGCGCTAGCCACATGCATGGAGGTTAGCGGGTTTGAACCCTGCTGGGGTCAGCTAAACAACAATGATAACTACAACAAAAAAACAGCCGAGTGAAAAATAGCGGGGTGTTGTGGCGAGTGCCTACAGTCCCAGCTACTTGGGAGCCTGAGGCAAGAGAATTGTGTAAGCCCAAGAGTTGGAGGTTGCTGTGAGCTGTGACTGACGCCACAGCATTCTACCCAGGGCAACATACTGAGACTCTGTCTCAAAAAAAAAAAAAATTTAGAAAAATGTAAAATATGGACGCCAGCCCCATATGCCGAGGGTGGCAGGTTCGAACCCAGCTCCGGCCAAACTCCAACAAAAAATAGCTGAGCATCTGGTGGGTGCCTGTAGTCCCAGCTACTTGGGAGGCTGAGGCAAGAGAATCACCTAAGCCCAGGAGTTGGAAGTTGCTGTGAGTTGTGACGCCATAGTACTCTACCGAGGGCAATAAAATGAGACTCTGTCTGTTAAAGAAAAGAAAAATGTAAAATAATGCTACTCTTCTTCCATTTTTTCATTAAAAAAGTTATTTTGGGGGCGGCGCCTGCGGCTCAAAGGAGTAGGGCACCAGCCCCATATGCCAGAGGTGGCGGGTTCAAACCCAGCCCTGCCCAAAAACAGCAAAAAAAAAAAAAAAAGTTATTTTTCATAAAATACTAGTTATATTACCATATAGTTTATTGTTATTTTAAAATGAATTAATGTATATAAATGCTTTTCCACCTTAATTTCTTCTTCTTTTTTTTTTTTTTTGAGACAGAAGACAGAGTCTCAAGCTGTCACCGTGGGTAGAGTGCCATAGGGACATCACAGTTTATAGCAACTTCTAACTCTTGGGCTCAATGATCCTCTTGCCTCAGTTTTTTGTATTTTTAGTAGTGACAGGGTCTCACTCTGATTCAGGCTGGTCTCAAACCTGTGAGCTTCAGCAATCCACCTGCCTTGGCCTTCCAGAGTACTAGGATTACAGGTGTGAGCCAACTCACCTGGCCTTCCATCTTAATTTCTAAGACCATACACATTGATAGATACTATCCACACACAGAAAAAAACCTCTCTGGGATCCTTGATAATGTTTTAAGATTATAAAGAATTCTTGAGATCACAGTCTGAAAAGTGCTATGCTAAATGACATTGTGAAATCAACATTGAGAAATTAAACATCCTGTGATTTTCTGTCCTCTCCAGGATCAATTTGCTGCCCAAGTCTTAAAATAAATTGTTAAACAAAACTTGCCTTTGCAGGCAAATCTGGGTAAGTAGGCATTTAGTGGTCCATGAAAATAAGCAACTGTTTTCTACCTGCACCTCTAGGAATGTAAGTCTAGGGATTCAACTTGAGTGTGGTATATCCATTCTGCTTTGTAGATCATTTTATTCTACCCTTTTCCTGTTCTCTAGATACACAGTGGCAGCTGACCTAAGCCTGGGTTAATTAAGATGAAATTATCTATTGCTTTGCTTTTTCAGAGCAAAGACAGGCGCTATATTAATTCTACCTTTATGATTCATTACATCATCACTGATGCATAAGAATTATACACAAAGTAAAAGTATAGATTAAGCTTCTCGACTGGTATATCACAGCAAGAAACACAAGTGGGCTATACTTACATAGAGATACTGATCTGCTTAGATTTTAGGGTAGTTCATGGGGCCTAGAGTAGCCAGAAGCTTTTAGTCAGCAGTCTCTGGCCTCATCTACCTCACCGTACAATGCAAATATTATTTTATTTTATTTTTTTGTTTTTTTGGAGACAGAGTCTTACCTTGTTGCCCTTGCTGGAGGGCCGTGGTATCATAGTTCACAGCAACCTCAAACTCTTGGGCTCCAGCCTCCCAAGAAGCTGGAACTACAGATGGCCGCCACAATGTCTGCCTATTTTTAGAGACGAGGTCTTGCTCTGGCTCAGGCTGGTCTTGAACCTGTGAGCTCAGGCTGTTTTGGCCTCCCAGAGTGCTGGGACTACAGACGTGAGCCACTGTGAGCCTGGCCTTGCAAATGTTATTTTTTATGTGTGCAGCAACATGATCAGGTTGAGAGGCACTGGCTGAGATCAATTCTGGGAAAATATGAAGTATCAAAGTAGATAGATAAAAACAAGAATAATCAAAGAAATTGTAATAGGGAAGGAAATGAAGAAAGAAAAAGTACAAAAGTCTTTTGTTGTTGTTGTTGAGACAAGAGTTCTACCCTATGCCCCGAGCACAGTGCAATGGTGTCGCAGCTCATTGGAAACTCACACTCAGGCTGTGGGCATCCTGCTGCCTCAGCCTCTGAAGCTGCTGGGATTACAGGCGCTTGCCCTGGTGCCCGGCTGGGTTCTTCAATTTTTTTTCATAAGTTGGGGTCTCTTGTTCAGACAAGCCTTGAACTCCTGAGCTCAAGCAATCCTCCCGTTTTAGCCTCCCACAGTGCTAGGATTACAGGTGTGAGCCACCCCACCTGACTTTTTTTTTTTAGACAGAATCTTACTATGTTGCCCTCACTCAGTGCCATGGCGTCGTAGCTCACAGCAACCTCAAACTCTTGAGCTCAAGTAATTCTCTTGCCTCAGCCTCCCAAGTAGCTGGGACTATAGGCCCCTACCACAACGCCCAGCTATTTTTTGTTGTTTGCATTGTTGTTTAGCTGGCCTGGGCAGGGCTTGAGCCTGACACCTTTGGTGCATGTGGCCAGCGCCATAACCACTGTGCTAGGGACTTCGAGCCAAGTACAAAAGTCTTATACAAGCTGATGAGCACGCTGTCATGAGGGTGAAGAGAATTGAGTAAATTATTACAACCTGAATGTTCCCTACCATATATACACACAGAGACAAGGAGAGAAGCTAGTTGAGATGTTTTTTAATCTTATTTTGATTTTAGAAACAAAGTGTCACTCTGTCACTAAGGGTGGAGTGGCAGGATCAATCAAAGGTCACTGCAAACTCAAATTCCTGGGCTCAAGTGATCCTCCCACTTAGCCTCCTGACTAACTAGGACTAGAGATGTGGGCCACTGTGGCTGTATGCCTGTCTTTTTATTTTTTCCTAAGAGATAGGGTCTTGCTGTGTAGTAGCAGGATCATAGCGCACGGTACTGTAACCTTGACATCCTGGGCTCAAGTCTCCCAAGTAGCTAAGTTTATAGGAATGTGCCACCATGTCCAGCTAATTGTTTTTTATTATTATTTTCTATTGAGATGAGATCTTAATATATTGTCTAGGTTTGTTTTGAACACATGGCCTCAAGAGATCCTCCTGTGCTGGCCTCCCCAAAGTGCTAGGATTATAGGTGTGAATCACTTTGTACCTGGCCTGAGATGTTTAAGTAAAAATTATCAGGGACCAATAAAGTCTGCTCAGAGAACTTAATTCTTAGGTGTAAGAGCAACATTTGAAAATCCTCCCCTAAGAGCCAAATATGGAATCCCACAGGAAATAGATTCAGTAAGTTTTCTCCCTTTATAATTGTATTCTTTTTTTTTTTTTTTTTTGGAGACAGTCTTACTATGTCACCCTAGGTAGAATGCCATGAGTCACAGCTCACAGCAGCTTCAAACTCTTGGGCTTATGTGATTCTCTTGCCTCAGCCTTCCAAGTAGCTGGGACTACAGGTGTCTGCCACAATGCCTGGCTATTTTTTTGTTGCAGTTGTCATTGTTGTTTATCTGGCCCAGGCTAGGTTTGAACCCATCAGCCTCAGTGTCCATAACTACTGTGCTACAGGCGCTGAGCCTACAATTGTATTCTTAGTAAATTAGTCACACTCAAAATTTCAGGGGCTTCTGTAGGGTGGAGGGAGAAGGAGAAAGTAAAAAGGAAGACAGAACAGCACTTACTAAGGCAAAGAAATAAGAAACAAAGTGTATTTCAAAAACTGCTGTGTACAAAGTTGGGGTAAGGACAACAGCAGGAGAAAAAACTATAGAGGTGGTTAGGGGCCAGATCACAAGTGCTTTGTGTATTTTGCTAAGGAGCTTGAACTTTATCCTACAGTTGATGGAGAGCCAATGAAAGGCTTTAGGCTACAGGTGGTGATAAGGGAGAAATGACTGGATCTGTATGTTAATAAAGGAGAATAACAAGGTAAAAGCCTTTTGTAAAAATCAAAGCTTTAAGTGATAAAGGACTGAACTAAGGCTATCAAAATGAAAGAGAAGATACACTCCAGATGGTGAAGAAGTGAAAATGACAGGTGACAGTAAACTAACAGGATATGGGAAGCAAAAGAAAAGAACTGTGTGATTTCCATGGTTCTTGGGAAACTAGGTTGATTACTTGGGAAACCAGTAGAGAATAAGGTAAGAAAATCAAGTTGGGTGGGGGATAAGTATATTGAGTTTTGTGTATGCTTTATTTGAAGTACCACAGGACACTAAAATGGAACTATCTACGAGGCAAATAAATTTGGAAAGGGGGCTTGGGTTAAGATATATATATCTCTATATACACAGACACACATACATACAGAAAATATGAGTATGAATAAATGAGAAGTTAAGTGGTAGCTAAATTTGTAGGGGTGGAGGTGATTGCATAAGAAACACAGGCCAGGCATGGTGGCTCACTCCTGTAATCCTAGTACTCTGGGAGGCCGAGGTGGGTGGATTGCTTGAGCTCATGAGTTTGAGACCAGCCGAAGCAAAAGCACAACCTCATCTCTATTAAAAATAAAAAAAAACCTGTGGCCGGGCATGGAGGCTCACACCTTTACTCCTAGCACTGTGGGAGGCTGAGGGGGGTGGACTGCCTGAGCTACAGGGCTGAGACCAGCCCGAGCCACAGTGAGACCTCGTCTCTAAAAATAGCCAGGCATTGTGGCAGGTGCCTGTATACCCAGCTACTTTGGAGGCTGAGGCAAGAAAACTGCTTGAGCCCAAAGTTTGAGGTTGCTGTGAGCTGACACCAGGCACTCTACCAAGGGCAACAGAGTGAGACTCTGCCTCAAAAAAAAAAAAAAAAAGAAAAATAAAAGAAAAACTGAGGGAAGAGGATCACTTAAGCCCAAGAGTTGGAGGCTGCTGTGAGCTATGACACTAGAGCACTCTACCCAGGGCAACAGCTTGAGACTCTGTCTCAAAAAGAAAAAAAAAAAAAAGAAAGGAATACAAACTCAAAAAAGAACCAAGGTCAGAACCTTGGGAAGTATCATCATAAAAGGTGAAATTTAGGGGACAGGAAGGCCGGAGGTAGAGTTGTATCAAAATAGGGCAGAGACTATGTAAGACAAAGACTGGAGTACCCACTAGATTTGGCAACTGGGAGATCTGTAGTAAAGAAGAAATTCACCAAAGAAATTCCAAAAAAACAGACTCTTAAAGTAAATCAGTTAATGTAGTGAAAGATACAGGAGGAAGAAAGGAGTAGAAATAACTAAGACCCTCAAGAATCTTGGCTAAGAGAAGGGAATGCCCTCACCTTTCTACATTAGAACCACTTGGTCTAAAACTAATCACATCTAAAATGAATCTCCATGCACTTTAGACCCACTCTTTTCCTGATCAGAAATTTCATTCTATATATCCCTCCTTTTTCCATGTTATCTGCAGTCCTCACTCTCTACTTATTTTTTCTCATCAGACCTTAAAGTTGCTCGTTTTTCTCATCTTAAAGCACCTCTCCCTGTTGCTAGTAGCCTCTGACTTTCTCCTACCTCACAAACTAAAGTTCTTGAAAAAGTTTTCTCTTCATGACTTTTTTTTTCCTTTTTGAGACAAAGTCTTAACTATGTCTCCCTTGGTAGAGTGTGGTGGTGTCACAGCTCATAGCAACCTCAAACTCTTAGGGTTAAGCGATTCTCTTGCTCCAGCCTCCCAAGTAGCTGGGACTACAGGTGCCCTCCAAGACGCCAGGCTACTTTTTGTTGAAGTTGTCATTGTTGTTTAGCTGGCTCAGACCAGGTTCGAACCTGCCAGTCTCAGTGTATGTGGATGATGCCCTAACCACTGAGCTACAGGTACCAAGCCTCTTTATGACTTCTTTTCCAACTCTCACTCATTCCTCATCTCCCCTCTCTCATCTGACTTCTGTCCCTACATCCCACTGCAGCTGTTCTTGTCAAAGTCGTCAGTGACTTCCCTATGTGAAATCAAATGAATGCTTGTCAGTACTTTATCTTACTTGACCTCTCGGCAGCATTTTACATTATTGAGTATGATCTCCCTAGTGAAATGCTCTCTCGACTTCCTCACCGCCATGCTTTTCCTCATTTTCTCCCTCTACCTCTTTGGCAGTAGAACAGAATGTCTGGTATGGACTGCTAGTTGAGTCACTTTGGACAAGTTACTTACTTTCTCTGTGCTTCAGTTTTCTCATCTGTAAAATGAGGATAACAACAATAGTATCTACCTACCTCATAAAATTACTATGAAGATTCAATGTTTAGCACATAGAACAACGCCTAGGACAAAGTAAACACTCATTAAACACCAAATACTGAAATCAAATACTGTATGGCTATCATTTCTCTATCTCCTTTGGGGTTTATTTTTCCTCTGTCTTTCCCTAGAACATGGTGTTTCTTCAAGGTTCACTATACAGGTTCTTTTCTTACTATATACACTCATCCTGAGTAATCTCATTCAGTTACAGCAGAAGGTCTTAAAGCATGATCTGCTGACCCCTGAGGGTTCCTGGGATATTCTCAGGGGCTCTACAAACTCAAAACTATTTTCACAACAACAACAGGACATCATTTGCCTTTTCACTGTGTTGACATTTGCAATGATGTTGCAAAACAGTGGTAGGGAAAACTTAATGGCAACTTAGCCCAAAACATGCCAGTGGCACCAAACCATGAAAGTAGTTACTATAGGGCACTGGCCCCATATACTGAGGGTGGAGGGCTAGAACCTGCCCCTGACCAAACTGCAACAAAAAAATAGCTGGGCGTTGTGGCGGGCGCCTGTAGTCCCAGCTACTCAGGAGGCTGAGGCAAGAGAATCCCCTAAGCCCAAGAGCTGGAGGTTGCTGTGAGCAGCGACGCCACAGCACTATACCAAGGGCGACAAAGTGAGACTCTGTCTCTAAAAATAAAAAAAAGAAAGAAAGTAGTTACTGTAGTGTATAGCTATGTGCTCTTGATTAAAATAAGTGCCAGTTTTACTTAAGAATGTCCTTGATGAAGCAGTTCAAATTATTAATTTTATTAAATCTTGATCTTAAGCATATATTTATTTATTTATTTGAGATAGAGTCTTACTTTGTCATCCTCAGTAGAGTGCTGTGGCATTATATCTCATGGCAACCTCAAACTCTTGGGCTCAAGCAATTCTCTTGCCTCAGCCTCTCGAGCAGCTTAGACTACAGGCATTTGCCATTAACATCCAGCTATTTCTTTTAGAGATAGGGTTTCGCTCTTGTTCTGGTTGGTTTGAACCCGTGAGCTCTGGCAATCCACCTGCCTCGGCCTCCCAGAGTGCTAGGATAACAGGCGTGAGCCACTGCTCCCAACTTGAGCATATTTTTAAAAAGTACTCTGTGAAAAAATGGAAGTACCCATAAAGTACTTCTGCTACATACCAAAGTATATGGTTGTTAGTAAAGAAAAGCATTTGTGGGCCAGGAGTGGTGGCTCACACCTGTAATTCGAGCACTTGGGAGGCTGAGGCGGGTGGACTGCCTGAGCTTACAAGTTTGAGACCAGTCTGAGCAAAAGCGAGACCCCGTCTCTAAAAAATAGCCAGGCATTGTGGTGGGTGCTTGTAGTCCCAGCTACTTGGGAGGCTGAGGCAAGTGGATCACTTGAGCCCAAAGAGATTGAGATTGCTGTTAGCTTTGACACCACAGCACTCTACCAAGAGTAACAAAGTGAGACTCTGTCTCAGAAAAAAATAAAGAAAGAAATAAAAAAATAAACAAATTGGTGGCTTGGCACCCATAGCATAGTGGTTATGAGGCCAGTCACGTACACCTAAGGTGGAAGGTTCCAACCTGCCCCGGGCCACCTAAACAACAACAACAACAACAAATAACCGGGCGCTGTGGTGGGCGCCTGTAGTCCCAGCTACGTGGGAGGCTGAGGCAAGAGAATTGCTTAAGCCCAAGAGTTGGAGGTTGATGTAAGCTGTGATGCCACAGCACTCTGAAGGTGACATAGTCTGACTCTGTCTCAAAATAAAATAAAATAAATTGGTGGGTAATGTAACCCATATAAACAACATCTTCTTGACATTCTCAATAATTTTAAGGAGTGAAAAATAATCTCAAGAACAAAAAGTTAACACCATTTATGTGTAGGTAATACCCAACTATACATTATTTTATACATTCTCTACACATATATTATCTTTGCAGTTTCCTTTGAGGACCATAAAAAAAATTGGCAAAATTTTTGAAATCTGCTTTTGAAATATAGCAGAATCAGACTACAAAGGAAGACTTCTATGATCTATAGTATCCAAAACTATAACAAGGCACACACTGTGGACTTATATAAGACCGTCCTTCAAAATTATCTACATTTAGACCTATGACTGGTTGTAAAGAATTAAGGTGACTAATACCTTGTGCAATTTGATGAATGGACTCAGTACTGTGATGAGAAAGACAGATCAGTGGCTCGGCACCAGTGGCTCAATTGGCTAAGGCTACAGCCACGTACACCTAAGGTGGCGGGTTCGAATCCCCAGCCTGGGCCCGCCAAAACAACAATGATGGCTGAAACCAAAAAATGGCCGGGCGTTGTGGCAGGTGCCTCTGGTCCCAGCTACTTGGGAGGCTGAGGCAGGAGACTCGCTTGAGCCCAGGAGTTGGAGGTTGCTATGAGCTGTGATGCCATGGCACTCTACCCAGGGGGATAGCTTGAGGTTCCGTTTCAAAAAAAAAAAAAGAAAGACGGATCAGTGTCTTTCTTATTATCTTACCTGTTACAAGGGTGATAAGTCAATAGGTCTTTTTTTGCATGGGGAGGGGGTCTCACTTTGGTACCTAGGAATGAGGGCAATGGCAGGACCATAGCTCATTACAACCTCAACTCCCGGGCTCAAGTGATCTTTTTGCCTCAGCCTCCCATGTAGCTGGGACTGTAAGTGCTCACCACCATGCCTAGCTAATTTTTCAATTTTTTATAGAGATAAGATCTTGCTATTTTGCTCAGGCTGATGTGGCAATAAGCCTTGAGAATCTGTACTTTGAGTATACCAATATGTTAAGATGGTTTAGATAGGGTGGCGCCTGTGGCTCAGTGGGTAAGGCACTGGCCCCATATACCGAGGGTGGCGGGTTCAAACCTGGCCCCCGGCAAACTGGAACAAAAAAATAGCCGGGTCTTGTGGTAGCTGCCTGTAGTCCCAGCTACTCAGGAGGCTGAGGCAAGAGACTCACCTAAGCCCAGGAGATTGAGGTTGCTGTGAGCTGTGTGACACTGAGGTACTCTACTGAGGTGGATAAAGTGAGACTCTGTCTTTACAAAAAAAAAAAAAAAAAAAATGCTTCAGATAGACACAAACTGATTTAAGACTAACTTATAATTTTATTGTACAGTATCTAGTGAATATTTTACTTTGTGTGTGTGTGTGATATTGAATCTCACTCTGTTGCCCTGGGGTTGAGTGCCATAGTGTCAACATAGCTCACAGCAACCTCAAACTCTTGGGCTCAAGTGATCCTTCTGCCTCAGCTTCCCAAGTAGCTGGGACTATAATCCCATCACAGTGCCCAGTTACTTTTTCTTTTTTTTTTGCCCAGACAGAGCCTCAAGCCATCGCCCTGGGTAGAGTGCCGTGGCATCACAGCTCACAGCAACCTCCAACTCCTGGGTTCAAGCGATTCTCCTGCCTCTGCCTCCCAAGTAGCTGGGACCACAGGTGCCCGCCACAACACCTGGCTATTTTTTGGTTGCAGCCATCATTGTTATTGGTGGCCCTGGGCTGGATTTGAACCTGCCAGCTCAAGTGTATGTGGGTGGTGCCTTAGCCTCTTGAGCCACAGGTGCCAAGCCTTTTTTTTTTTTTTTAAACATAGAGATATTGTCTCCCTCTTGCTCAGACTGGTGAATATTTTACTTTCTACAGAACAACAATTCTTTTTTTTTTTTTTTTTTGAGACAGAGCCTCAAGCTATCCCCCTGGGTAGAGTGCCATGGCATCACAGCTCACAGCAACCTCCAACTCCTGGGCTCAAGGGAGTCTCCTGCCTCCGCCTCCCAAGTAGCTGGGACCAC
>CAUYQV010024416.1:0-39034 GCA_963574575.1 Galagoides demidoff | reverse complement strand
GTGTGCAATAGGATGCCTGCAACTGCGGTTACCACACGTGCACCTGTGCAAGTGGGAACAGCTTGGAGACAGGAGCTGTGGCAGATAAAAGGTATTCCAGTCTTCCTTACTGCTCTGCCCTGAAATGCAGGGCATGGCTATGTAGATATGCTGCATAGCCACGCCTATCACCAGGTCTTATTATTGGGGTAGGACTTATATTTAACAAATGCATAAACATCCTGCTAGGGCTTATTTTTTGGATAGGTCTTATTTTCGGGGAAACACATTATCATTTTGCAGCCAGCATTTGTCAGTTTAACATATCTCCTAGGTATTTTTCCATGCCACTGAAATTATGTTAAAATGTAATATCTTTCTAACATTTCATTTTGTAGATGTGCCATATTAAACTACTCTCCTCTTGGGGGATACTGCTCCCATCTTTTACTGGTACTAGGTATAACTTATTTTCTAAGGAATATCTTTTACAAACATCTCAGCCTACATTTCTGATTACTTTTTAGGATAAAATCTATAAAGAAGAATTACCAGGTCAGAGAATAGGAGCATTTTCAAGGCTCTTGATATACTTTGCCCACCTTGCCTTCCAGGTCTTAGAATTTATATTCTCCTCTTACTTTGCCTCTGTAGTATCTGGTACTAATATTTCTATTTTTTGCTAATTTGATAAACAGGAAGCTATACCTGGCAACTTTTATTTTTAGTTTCTTTGGTTCCCTTGTAGCTGAATGGCTTTCTTATGTGTATTGGCCAGACATTTATGTTTTCTCTTTTGTAAATTATCTATTCATAACCTTTACCCATTTTTCTGTTTCTTTTTGTTATTGATTTATACGGTTGCCTTACATAGTAAGAATATTAACCTTTTGCCTGTCATGTATGTGGCTAATATTTTTTCAGTTCATTGTTTGCTTTTAGGTTTTTTTTGACAACTGGATGCTTAAAAACTTCCTGTGATCTAATATGTTTGCTTTTCCTTTGTGACTTTCTGCATTATTTTGTGGTTAGGAAATTCTTTCAATGCAGGGATCAGATAAATATTTATCTACCTTTTCTTGTAGTTTTTTATGTTTTCTAGGTTTTATAACTTTAATATGTCTGGAGTTCATTTTGTGATGTGGGATGAAGATTCAGATAGTTCTTACTACCAAGAGAGCCAACTTTTCTCAAATCACATTTGAGCAATTGACTCATTTCTCACCAACTTGTAATACCTGTTTCATTAGCTCCGGGGCTCTTGTTATGAAAATCATAATCTGGTACTAAGACTCAAGGTTGTCATGAAAATAGAATGAGATAAATTGATGTGAAATGGTTTCTTTTCTTTCTTTCTTTTTTTTTTTTTTTTTTGAGACAGAGCCTCAAGCTATCCCCCTGGGTAGAGAGCTGTGGCATCACAGCTCACAGCAACCTCCAACTCCTGGGCTCAAGCGAGTCTCCTGCCTCTGCCTCCCAAGTAGCTGGGACCACAGGCGCCTGCCACAGTGCCCGGCTATTTTTTAGTTGCAGCCATCATTGTTGTTTGGCGGACCTGCGCTGGATTCGAACCCACCACCTTAGGTGTATGTGGCTGGTGCCTTAGCCACTTGAGCCACAGGCGCCGAGCTGTGAAATAGTTTCTTAAACTCCAGAACATTCCACAAATGCCTTAGTGGCTAACAAAACTTAAGAAAGAGAAAGAAAAGAGAAAATGAATGACAAGGTGCTTAGCATTTTTCTAAAGAGAATGTGCATGATACACAATCAGCTATCAGTGACATTGGCTTTGAGCGCCTATGAGGGTCATATGGCTTTTCCTCTTTTATCATTGTGCCTCTCTTTACTCATATTCACATCTCGACAAAGCCAGGAGAAAAAAAGGCAGACTGTTTTCTCCCACGTCTTATAAAAAGATGGGGCAGGCAATTAGTTCTTGGGGGATGAGTGGGGACAGGTAGAAGGTTATAGTATAGTTTACCAGCCCAGATCTGATTAAAGAAAAAATTAACCGCAGAAAATTAAATCTAGGTATTGTCTAGAGAATCCAGTTCTCTCTTATGATCTTTACTCTTCAGGTCTCCAGGTAAGAGCTGGCTGTATTTAACAGTTCAGTCAACTGAATAAGGATTTATCGAGGCTCTGCCAGGAGTACCAGTCTTGGTGACAGACACACTGTGTTTAAGGAGAGAAGGCTGCACTCCTGTAAAAGCCAAGTGAACTCGGGCAACCTACCGTCAAAATGCAGGGCACAGAGGAGCCGGTGTGAATCATGACTGTTCTTGGTGACGGGAAACAGAAAAGGAAACAATAAATATATGTCATTTTTAGGGGGATCAGCTAGAAAAGAAGATGAAAAAAGTGACACAATAAGTAGGCTCAGATTTAAAAAAGGATGACCTTGTTAGGCCTGTTTTCAGGGGGGCGGGGGATGACCTGAACCAAGTTCCTCTCCCAAGATACCTTGTCGGTGAGGAGAGGGACTAATGCTGGTAAGGGGGACCTGAGCAATGGCACACTGGCTTCTCAGTTCCTGGAAAGCTGTTCCCCATGAGCCAAGGAAAGCAGGGTCATGGAATGGCTGGACATTTTTGTGGCATTTTATTCCATCGTGTGAAATGGAATATGAATTCCATCATATTCCAGACTATGACATGAAAGTGGCTTTCAGAAGATGCCATATCCCAAATCTTGAATCAGATCTGGGCAGGTTAAATTTGATCTGTGATTTTTCTAGAATTTTTGTCTCACTTGTGTGTTTTGTTTTGTTTGGAGAAAGAGTTTTGCTCTGGTGCCTGCAGTACAGTGCAGTGGTGTCATCTTAGCCCACAGCAACCTCAGACTCGCGGGCTCAAGTGATCCTCCTGCTTCAATCTCCTGAATAGCTGGGATGATGGGTGCCCACCACCATGCCTGGGTAATTTTTATTTTTATTTATTTTTATTTTTTATTTATTTATTTATTTTTTTGAGACGGAGCCTCAAGCTATCCCCCTGGGTAGAGTGCCATGGCATCACAGCTCATAGCAACCTCCAACTCCTGGGCTCAAGCGAGTCTCCTGCCTCTGCCTCCCAATTTTTTTATTTTTAGTAGAGCTGGGGTCTTGCTTTGCTCAGGCTAGTCTCTAACTCCTGAGCTGAAAAGATCCTCCTGCCTTGGCCTCCCAGACTGCTAGGACTATAGGTGTGAGTCCCTGTGCCCAGCTCTCACTTGGGTTTTGAAATGTGCCCCACGAATAGAAAATCATCTGTGCTCCCCTCCCCTGTGGATTCTCTCACCAAGTCCCTAGCACGCATGTACTATCAACCTTGGGGGTCTAGTGGTCACAGACTTCCTGTTTTCTTAGGTAGTTCTTCTATTTCAAAACAAAACAAAGTCATGTTGCTCAGTATTCAGAAAGCTCCGAGTCTAGACGGGGGATTATTAAGTGGTTTTTGTTTTTCATAGAGGACATTGGTGTTAGAATCTAACATCCATTCCCTCCAGCCCCGCGTAATTTTTTTCCTGTCATCTTTAAGGATGATGCACAATGTGTGAATATGGCCCGCAACTGAGGCCTAATTACGGTTCTCCAGCGAGTGCTGCATTTAGGAGGAAGTCTTAAACGAGCACTTAAGCAGTAATGCCTCTGAGCGCGCCCTGTGGACGCGGAGGAGCGCTTGGACTCCTGCACCCGGAGCCCCGGACGCCCCGCTGCTCCCACAAGCACTTTTATCGCCAAGTTATTAGACCATTATGGTCTGCGCTTGTCTTTTACCGCCTTGGATTTTTTTTTTTTCTATTGTCAGATGTGAGGAAAATGACGTGTAATATGATCCAAAATGCTCTTGTTTGTTTTAATCTATTGTTTTACTGTATTATGGCTTTCTGCCATTACCCTGCTCTGGCAGGGCCCCAGGGCCCCTTGGAGACAGCAGGAGCTGGAACGTGCTGGGCACGTGGGGGCTTGGGGCAAAGCGTGGGCATGTGTGCTCCCGCCAGGTGGGACTCAGAGCCAGACACAGACCTGGAAGCTGGATCCAGAGGCTGTGGAGGTCAATAGAAAGAGGAGTAGCCTGAGGACTGGCATGGGGAACTGACTGCCCAAAAGAGCGCTTGTAAGCAATGAGTTCCGGCAGGTACTCACGTGGATCTGGGGTCCAAAGCCTTCTTGGACTTGAGGTAGGTTTAGGGCAGTTTCCTAAAACCCAGCTTGGCAATGTTGAGGAGAGATATCCACCACGAAAAAGTGCTTCAAAATGAAGCTATCTTTGGGTGAAGTATGAAAATTACTTACATAGGAGAGTGACTAGTATCTTTAGATGAAGCAATATGCCGCAAAGATAAAAAGACGATTCTAGACCTGTGCTATCCCATACAGTAGCCAGGAGCCACACGTGGCCGTTCAGTGCTTGAAATGTGGCCAGTCCAGACTGAGATGGACTCTCAAAGACTTAGTAAGAGAAAAATAAGGGGAAGTATCTAAACAGTGACCTTTAAAATACTGAGTACATGTTGAAATGTTATTTTGGATATACAGAAATGGGTTAAATAAAAATATAAAACTAATTTCACCTGTTTCATTTTATTTTTTAATGTTGCCACCAGAATATTTAAAATTACATATATGGCCCACGTTTTGTTTCTCTTGTGTAGCATTGTTCTAGAAGCATCCAGAGAGACAGAGAAAGAGAGAGAGAGATTACTAATAAAAGAATGAGAGTATGATGGGCTTCAGACGTCCCATCAAAACACTGCAGGCTCGGCGCCTGTGGCTCAAGCGGCTAAGGCGCCAGCCACATACACCTAAGGCTGCGGGTTCGAATCCCCAGCCTGGCCTGCCAAACAACAATGATGGCTGCAACCAAAAAATGGCCGGGCGTTGTGGCGGGCGCCTGTAGTCCCAGCTACTTGGGAGGCGGAGGCAGGAGACTCGCTTGAGCACAGGAGTTGGAGGTTGCTGTGAGCTGTGATGCCATGGCACTCTACCCAGGGGGATAGCTTGAGGCTCTGTCTCAAAAACAAACAAACAAACAAACAAACAAACAACAACAACAAAAAAAACATTGCAGGACAGAGACTATAGTCTGTAAATTTCAAGGGGGTGGTGAGAAAAGACCATAAATCTAGAATTCGATATCCAGCCAAACTATCAATCACGTAGGAACATGAAATAAAGGCTTTTTCAGGGTGGCGCCTGTGGCTCAAAGGAATGGGGTCCCAGCCCTATATGCTGGAGGTGGCGGGTTCAAACCCAGCCCCGGCCAGAAACTGCAAAAAATAAAAATAAAAAAAAAAAGGTTTTTTTCAGCCATGCTGGATTCAGAATGAATTCAGGGTCTTTTGTTCCAAACAATCCATCCAGGGTACAGCCGAGAGAGGCAGACCATGGTACAGGAAACAGGGCTACCATTCTAGGTGTGCCAGGGACAGGAATTTCGGTGGGCACTTCCACAGCAGGTCTAGAAACACAGCTCAAATCAGAAGATAAATTCAGAGCACCCTGAAGAAATCTCTTCAGGAATAGAGAATCAGTTAACAGGCAGGGCAATTCAGAAGCTGCGGAAGCTCAGCCAGAAGGAAAGAAGACAGATGCTCCCTTCCCCACCCCCAACAGTAAAAAAGAAGCACACTTGAATTGCCAAGAAAAAAGTAGAATAACCAGAGAAGAAAATTTTGGTTCAAATTTTACAAAGCCAGCAAAAACGTGGCCTGATTTTGAGCAACTGATGGAATGTAAGAAAACAGAGTCCCTTTGCCCTTCTCTCAAGGACATTTCTTCTTAAAGAGAATCAGCTGGTGACACAGGGTCATATTTCTTTTTCGATGTATCTGATCACACTATTTGTACAGTGACTAAAAGTCGCATAATCAGGCTTGGCACCCATGCTCAGTGGTTAGGGATTGAGGCAGGTGGGTTTGAACCCAGCCCTGGCCTACTAAACAACAATGACAATTGCAACAACAACAACAAAAATAGCTAGGAGTTGTGGCAGGCACCTGTAGTCCCACCTACTTGGGAGATTAAGACAAGAGTTGGGCTTAAGCCCAAGAGTTTGAGGTTGCTGTGAGCTGTGATGCCATATCACTCCACTGAAGGTGAAATAGTGAGACTCTGTCTTAAAAAAAAAAAAGTTATATAGTCACATTTACTTAAGTGGTTACCAGTTTCAATTTTTGTAATCAATACAAAAGACAATTATAGGCATAAATTGGAAAGTGCTGCATAACAGTTGATTCTGTGGGGACAGTGGTACTGCTGGAGGAATTCAAGTTGTGAGCTGCAGAGGCAAAGGGCAATTTTCTTCATTTCCAATTTTCTTCATATTGTGTAAAGACGATGGAACAAAAATAGAGGATTATGAGAAAAAAGAGGATTATGTATATTATTTAAAAGTATGAAGGCAACTAATCGAAGAACTAAATATAATATAAATAACAAAACTTAGAATAGGGGCGAGATGGTTGGAAGTGTTGTAAGTCAACTAAATTCCTCCTCTATTAAAGAGTGGAAATGGGCTGAGTGTGGTGGCTCACTCCTATAATCCCACCACTCTGGGAATCCAAGGCTGGAGGATCACTTGAGCTCAGGAGTTCCAGATCAGTGTGAGCAAGAGCAAGACCCCATCTCTACTAAAAATAGAAAAAGTAGCCAGGCATGTGGCAGGTGCCTATAGCCCCAGCTACTTGAGAGGCTGAAGCAAGAGGATGGCTTGAGCCCAGGAGTTAGAAGTTGCTGTGAGCTAGGCTGACACCACAGCACTTTAGCCAAGGCAACAGAGTGAGAGTCTGTCTCAAAAATAAATAACACAGCTGGCAACCTTCTTAGTAAAGCATCATAAGAATGGAGAAGCAAGAATCCAATGTACTCAATTCTAATATGAAGGCGGTAGATGATCTAATACAAGGTGGAGGGTAGGGGAATGAGGGGGCAGGGAGAGTGGAAGAGGAAGGAACATGGCCGGGGGTCATGCTGTATGGCACACCTCTTGGGGGAGGGACAAAATTATAACAGGGACTTCACCTAACAAAAACAATCGATGTAACCTAATATTTTGTATCCTTAATGAATCTCAAACATTAAATAAATAAAGCCAGCCCTGGGGCTCAGACCTGTAATCCTAGCACTCTGGGAGGCCAAGGTGAGTGGATCACCTGAGCTCTGGAGTTCAAGATTAGCCTGGGCAAGAGTGAGACTCCCATATCTTTAAAAAAAAAAAAATGGCCAGGCATGTGGCAGGCACGTATAGTCTTAGCTACTTACTCAGGAGGCTGAGGCAAGAGGATTGCTTGAGCTTAAGAGTTTGAGGTTGCTGTGAGCTGTGATGTTATAGCACTCTAACCAGGGCAGCAAAGTGAGACTTTTTAAAAAAAAATTAGTTAATTAAATAGAATGGAAATGACTTGATATTATCTTATGCCAAGAAATTGAAATCTAGGCATATTACTTAGAATTATAGTGATATTTTATCAGAAGAATTTAAGACAAAAGGTTAAAGTGTTTCCTCCAAAGTGTAGGACTTGGTTGGGAGAGGCCATGTGGGCAGTTTACTTTGCATTTAATACCAGTCTGTACTGTATGAATTTTTTAACCTTGTGCATATACATATTTTTGTATGTCTTTTGAAAATATATTTATAAAAAATTGGTGTTAACAAGAGGTATAAATAAAGCCCTAATGTAAGAATTGTTCTTCCCTGCCGGTGACATTCATTTGCCAGCCTGGGTCTTTAGCTAATGATATCTCTACTTGTCCTTTGGGGGTCCCTATTCTGCGGCTGAGTTCCTGTTCTTTGTGCTGGCACACTCCATCATTCTAAATCAACGTGTGCACTTAACAGCACTATTTAAGCCTTAATAAATATTGTATCAACATTCGTGGGGAATGGCATGGAGAGAGAGGGGAGCTCATGTATAAGAGAGGGACTTTTCTTGTCAGGGCCACTGAGTATGTCCGCGGCAAAGAAAGGAAACAAATTTTCACTGAGACTTTTGAAAACTTAACGGTGAAGCTTAAAGCATCCTTATTCATTGTCTTAGGAATGGGAGAAGAGTCCAGGCTCTGTAGGCTGCCCAGAGCTTGTGCTCCTGGCCTCAGGCAAACTGTCTTAATCTGTTGGCTTACTCCCCTGAGTGTTCCCAGCAGCCGGGGAGCTCAGTAGTCATGGTGTCTGGGCACTGCTCACTGCCTTCCCACAACAACTGAAGTTCCTCCCCTCCACTCAGTCGACATCTGGACTTTCTCCAGCTTGCCATGGAATGGGGGCACTTGGCTAGCAATCCTCCTGACCTCCAGTCCTCAGTGTGGGATGGCTCCTGGCTCCCTGCTTTGCTGGTTTTCAACCTTTCCATTCCCACTGTTCCCCACTTGTCTCTAAACCCCATTCCTTCCTAGTTGGGGGCCCTTTCCACACAACTCTGGACCTTTTACCTCTTATGAAATGGCTGGATAAGTGTTTGGTTTCCTAAGGTAGCTGCTATAGACGCATCAACACATGTTTGGATGTATGAATTCTAATCTGTTTGTTAAAAAACCAGTGCTATTGTTATTGGGTTTTTTATTATATTCCTTATAGTCTTCTCTACTGAGTCCTCTTTTGGGTTCCAAGGGTCTTCGGACCATCTGTACCTTGCGGCCTATCCCAGTATAAGTTAGCCTGAGAGCCCTCACGTAGAATTTTTCACAGAAGTATCTTTTGTTTTGCAGGACTCTTTTGGTTACAAGTCACAGAAATCCAGAACAAATTAGCTTGATGTCAAGGTGGATATATGTTCAGTTGTAGCTGAATCTAGGGACTCAGGCAATGTATCCAGGGATCTATCTCTCTCACCAGCTGAAGCTCTCTCTTGTTCTGTGCACTGGCCCCATTTTCACGTGACTCTGCCAATGGATGAAAGATGGTTTCTGGGATCATCAAGCTCATATTTTATGGGATGGGATACAAAAAGAAATCCAGGGGCCGGGCGCAGTGGCTCACACCTGTAATCCCACCACTTTGGGAGGCCGAGGTGTGCGGATCGCCTGAGCTCATGAGTTGGAGACCAGCCTGAGCTAGCTCCAAACCCCATCTCTAAAAATAGCTGGGTGCTATGGCACCTGTAGTCCCAGCTACTCAGGAGGCTGAGGCAAGAGAATCGCTTTAGCCAAAGAATTAGAGGTTGCTGTGAGCTATGACGCTAGGGCACTCTATTGAGGGTGACAAAGTGAGACTCTGTTTGAAGAAAATAAATAAACTAAACCAACAAAAATCTAGTTCTTTCCTGTTCTTTGCACATTAGATTCTACAGAAGAATTCTGAATGGAGCCACTTGGGTTATAAGTACTGATATTGGGAAGGGGAATAAATAGCAGAATAGCCTGCCTGGGCTATTCCTGTGGGCAGGAATGCTGGACTGACAGCCTTACAAGCGTCACACCTCAGTATTCTTGGTCCCGTGTCATCAAATTTATTTTGATGTATATTTGTTGAATACCTATTGTGAGCCAAGCTCTATGTTGAAGATACAAAGAGGAATACACAGAATGCCTCCTTTCAGGGTGTGTAAATACAGCTGGCAAGATAAACACATAAACAATTATAACACAGTGGGCTGAGTGCTACAGTGGGAATCTGAATAAGGTATGCTGGGAACCCCGGAGAGGAAATGGATACTTGGGAGTAGTGTAGGGATAAGGCAGAAAGGGAAGTCAAGAGGGCTGGAGTGAAGCGAGTTTGACCAATAACCCTGACCATCCTGACCATCCTGAATAGGGAGGTCTCTAGCAGGTCACCAGCCTGGGATCCGTTGAGTATAGATGAATTACTAAGCGGGATGCCATACAGTTTGTGCTTGCTTTTCTGTGATAACAGTTTATGACTAGTCTTTATGGCCTGACCACAAGATGATGCTGGTTACCTGTGGGCATTTTGAACATTTAAGAACATTGCCATTGCACCAGAAGGGGTGCTCCTCCTGACTGGGAAAGGACCCCTCCTCTGTCCATGGAGTAGGACCTATTTCCCCTCTTTCTCTCTCAATAAACTTTGTTGGTAGTTGGCTCACTCTTGAATTCTTTCCTGCACAAGGCCAAGGATCCACTGGGTAAGTTCAGGGGTTTTCCTTCCTTTATTGGGACACTTCCTGCATTGTTAGGGAAAGAGAGGACATCTGAGCCAGCATTGAATGATCAATATCTCTCCAATTTGTGCTCCCTGTCTGTATTGACCTTTTTTCTTTTTTGTCGTCTTTTAGGTTGATTACTGTTACTATACCATTTTTTTCCTTGTTAAGAAGGTCTACTTTCCTTCCTACTCCTGAGAAGCTACTCTAAAAATAGAGCAGGCACCCTTGAGTTATCCAACTCTAATGTTGATCCCTGGTTTTGTCCCACTCCTAGAGAAGCTTGGTTATTTTTATTGTGTGCTGAGCACTGTATTTAGAAGATTGTTTATAGAAGTATTTATAACTTCATATGATAGTATCTTCAACCAGAGAGATGTTTGTTTGTTTCTGCCACACTCCTTGGGGACGCTAGCAGTCTAGGGAAACAGACTCGATGCACATTCAAGCCTTGACATTTTCTTGGCTGCACAGATGACCACATAAGGATGGATTTATTTCTAGCTACCTAAATGCCTCTGATGCAGTCCTCAAGCATCCCAGCCATTGGTAGGCCCCCAAGATGCTATCTTTTGTCCCCCCAGCTTTGGAAAAACTGCCAAAAAGTACAGTCCAGCATCTTTTCTGCATTAGCAGAAAATACTCCCAGGACAAAAGCTGCCCAAGTGATATGCTTCACCCTCTGGGGTACCAAGCCCTTCCCACAATTTAGTTAGTAGTTTTTCACCATCTTATTAGGTCTCCGATGCTTTTAATAAAATCTTTATTTTGTATTTCCTCCTGATTTTCTAATTACTGTATTTCCTAAGGAAAGATATGTCTGGACTACCTGGCTTTCCTTTCCTGATAGTAAGTATATTGACAGGTAGATGAAAGGAGCAGGACATTCCAGGCTGTGGGCAAAGCATGAACAAATACAAGGAGTTGGGAAAGTGCCTGGGAGTGTTTGAGAAAGAGACAACAGTGACTCGTGGCTGGAGCACCAGATGCAAAAGCAAAGACATAAGACAGGAGGCTGGGAGGCAGAAAGGATCCAGTTGAAAGGCTTTGAATGCCACTTTACAGTATCCAGACCCTATTTTGTGGCCAACCGAGGAGACCGAAGGTTTCAGAGCAAGGGAAAGATATAGCCAGGTTTTGCTCCAGCATCTTAACTTTACCTGTGGTATGGATAATGTCTTAAGCCGAGGTTCTCAAGGAACTGTATTGAAGGGCTGATGCATTAGGAAGGTTGAGAACCACTGTCTTAGGGGAAGGGAGGGAAGATGAGAGAAAGGAACAAGGCCAGTTAGGAGACAACTGTCTCAGCATTCGGAGATGAGGGAAGGGACGTGAGATGGGAAGGCAGTGGACAGAGTCTCGGGAAGATATTAGAGGAAGAATCCATGAGACTTGCTGGCTTCCCTATAATTCTTTATTGAGCAACTAAGTTGGTGTGTAGTCACTTTTGAGTCTTGTTACAGACAGAATAGGAGCAGAGGGATGAATTCATGCCTTTGCCTGTAATCAAACCATCCTGGCACCTTGAGCAGTCAGAAAATCAGTTCACTGAGCTCTAAGATCTGTATAAAAGGAAGTAACCACAGGGGTGGGGTGGGGTGGTGTGAAGGCAAGGGGGATACACATACTGATCCCCATCTCATGTTGCCTTTTCTTTAGCTAATGTGGCACTTCTCCTGCAGTGACAAGGTTTTTTTTTTTTTTTTTCTTTCTTTAATTTGGAAGTGAAAATATTTTTGGTCCCACCCCCAGACTAGGGAAACCTCAGAAAACTGAGTTTAGATTCTGTGATGGGTGCAGTCACCGAGCTCAGATAGGAAAAGGCAAAAATCAATTGCAAAATTGCCTATTTTGAGCTTGAGCTTAGAAGGAACAGCTGACTCATCTTGACTCTAGAGCAGTGGTTCTCAACCTGTGGGTCATGACCCACAGGAACTGTATTAAAGGGTCATGGCATTAGGAAGGTTGAGAACCACTGCTCTAGAGAATCATCTTTACCCAACCCCCAAATTTCCTCGTTGCTTTTGTTCTTCTCAAACCTAGGTCCTTGGAGGCATCATTCAACAAAATAATTTTAGATGATAACTTCAGTGCTCTTGAGGGGCCGTTTGTACCTGATGGCAAGAGCTGCAAAGAGCATGACATCATCAGTAGCCAATGAGGCATCAGGGTACTCTCTCTTGCCAGGCAGCAAAGGCTGTGCTGGGAATTCTTCTCTTGGAATGGCCTTTTAAAAGCCTGCAGCCTATTGTGACTTGGGCAGGTCACGTAAACTCTTGTGAGCCATCTGTGAAACAAAAGATAACATAGTTCTTCTCTCTGAGTATTCTTGTAATAATTAAAATGAGATAATATGCGTAATGCAGAGTAAGTTCTCTGTAAGTATGAACTATCATTTTCCTGCTCAATGCCCTCCATGGCATCAGATCTTTTATTCATCCAACAAACACTTTTGTGTATGGGCTATGTGGAAGATACTATGCCAGCATCTGGAGATACAAAAAGGAGAATTCAGTGCTGGCTTCCAAGTGGCTCACAGTTCAGTGAGGGAGATGGTCAGTCAACGGGCAGGTCTCTGATTAATAGGAACACAGAATACCATGGGACAGTTCAGGAGAGACCTCCAATCCAGACACATTTTACAAAAGGTAAGTAGGAGTTCATCAGCCATAGAAAGGTATTCCAGAAGGAAGGGCGTATATGTACAAAGGACAAGGGGCCAAAAAGTAAATGGAGCCAGTAGGTACCTGTGAGTGGCGCCCTATACATGGGCCTTTGGTTGGATAGTAAGTGGTGAGGCTGGAGAAGTGGAGAGATTCCAGATCTAGAAAACTTTGAGTGATATTCCAAAACTTTGGACTTTATCCTAAAATACTGGAGAATCAGCTCAGTGCCCATTTCACAGTGCTTACAGCACCAGCCACATACACTGAGGGTGGTGGACTTGAGCCCGGCCTGTGCCAGCTAGACAACAATGACAGCTGCAACAAAAAAAGTAGCCAGGTGTTGTGGCGAGTACTGTAGTCCCAGCTACTTGGGAGGCTAAGGCAAGAGAATCACTTAAGCCCAAAAGTTTGAGGTTACTGTGAGCTGTGATGCCACAACACCCTATCAAGGGTGACATAGTGAGACTGTCTATCAAAAAAAAAAAAAACCCACTGGAGAATCACTGAAATCATTTATGTAAGGAAGTGATAAAATCAGATTAATGATTTAGAGAAAGTGGTCTGGCTGCAATGTAGACAATGGGTTAGAGAGAGACAGTTCCTTAGGCATGATCAGCCAGGACAGCTTTTAAAGACCCAACAATGAGATGATGGGTGTGAGGCCTGGAGCCAGGGCAGTGGTTATGGGACAGAGATAGGGGCAGATCTGAGAGATATGGAACAAGTAAACCGGTCACCTATTAGGTAATGAGATGAAGGAGAAAGAGAAGTCAAGGTTAACTGCCAGCATCTGGATCAGGCAACTGAGTGGCGTGATACCACTCACTAGGACAGGGAGCACAGTTAGGGCTGAGCATGGAGGAAGACGATGAGTAGAGTTTTAAGTAGGGTTTCAGATGTTTATGGGATGTCTAAGGGACAATTAGATATATTTATGTGAAGCCTAAGAGATTTGGCCTCTAGGTAAAGATTTATGAGTCATCAGCACCAACCAGGAAGATTCCGTGGAGAAGGCAGAACACGGGTTTTCAGCAGCTGGTCTGGGAAGCTGGATGCTCAAGAGAGACTGAGCCGGAGGGTTCAGATAGGCAGGGAAGTCCAGGAGAGGATGGTGTCTGGGGAGCTGAAGGAGAAGGGTGTTTCAAAGAGGAGGGAGTGGTCAGCAGTGTCAGGTGCTGTATAGGGGAACAGTAGATAGAAATTGAAGGGGTTCACTGGGTTTACTAAGCTCTGAGGGGTTTAGATTTATTGGCAGGGACGTTTCAGGAGGGTGGTCCAGGTGGACGTGAGATTACAGGGGATTAAGGAGTGAGCATGGGTTGAGGCAGCGGTGACTAGGAGAGGAAACAAGTGTTTCAAGGATCTTGGTAGGTAGAGAAAGACAGAAACAAATTGCTAGTGAGAGGGAGATCCAGGATAAGTAGAGGGTTTTAAATTTCTACTTATTAAGCAGAGTGGAGGCAGACATGTGGAAGACAAGGCAGAAGGCAGAGCCTGTGGAGGGAGACAGGACCCAGAGGAGAAAAGAGCAGTGTCCCCAGCATTAAGGCACAGGCTTAGGCAGGAGGACGGTTCTTCCCTGAGCTGAGTCAGCAGAACGAATGTAAGAATGGAAGCGGAGACAGCTAAACTCAGAGGGTGGCAATTTGTTGAGAGTGTCCTTGCAGCATAGGGCGGAAGCTGAGGGTGTGGCAGATGTGGAAATACAGCAGGCTGGAGGAGAGTAAGAATTATTTCTAAACACTGGGCCAGGGAGCAGGCAGTGGGGCTGGCCCTACGTAACAGTGAAGCCACGCCACGGGGCTGCTGACTTTGGAGCCCCCTCCTATCTGTGCTGGTACCAACCTGCACTGTTCTATGGTTTTCTCGTTGAGCCTGAGGACCCAGGTGTGGATGTGGGATGAATCCCAGGCCGGAGTGTCACCGGGTGTGTGGAATGGAAACCCGTAGAAGTGAAGGAGTTGAAATGTTAGCCAAGGTACCGCCAGAGACTAAGTTCAGTGCTCTAGACCAGCAGTCCCCAATCTTTTTGGCACCAGGGACCAGTTTAATGGGAGACAATTTTTCCATGGACTGGAGAGTGGGGTAGTGGGGATGGTGTGGGGATGATTCAAGTGCTTTATATCTGTACCTCAGGTCATCAGGCATTAGCTTCTCATGAGGAGTGGCGACCGAGATCCCTCACAGGCACAGCTTATGGTAGGGTTCACACTCCTATGGGAATCTAATGCCACCATTGATGTGACCGCAGGCAGAGCTCAGGCAGTGATGTAAGCATTGGGGGAGTGGCTGTAAATATACAAGTTTCTCTTGCATGCCAGCTGCTCACTTTCTGCTGTGCAGCCTGGATCCTGACGGGCCATGGACCAGTACTAGTCAGAGGCTAACCTGGGGGTGCTGGGGACCCCTGTTCTAGACTGGATAGAAACCAAGATGGCAGGAGGCTGATGGATTGAGAGAACGGGATAGGTTAGGACAAATGCCTTTGAGAATACTTATTATTTTTGGTTATAGTTGAAAATAATTTCTAGTCAAATCTTCTGAAGAAAGTGGGTGATCAATAGGAAGCCATAATATAAAAAGCAACCACAAAAACCAAGCTCTAATGTTGAAGAAGAGAAGTTGGTTTTCTTTTGTGATTGTTAAATTAGCACTGGAGTTAGGACTATGAAAGATAGTCCATTACTGGATCATTCATTAATTGTAATTGAATGGTTCATTAATTGTAACAAATTACACATTTGAGCCATGACAATACTGTTGGAATGAGCCATGACAATACTCAAAGAGCATTTGAGTCCTAGAGCATTTGTTTCAAACACATTCATGCTACTTTACAATGTTTTTGACCGTATTAGGTACCTTGACTTCCCGCTGGATTATGAGATTCTGAAAGAAAGTGGGTTATTTTAAACCTTCTGTGTGCTTTTACTTGTCAACATAGATGCTGGACCCAAATGAGAGTGCTCATAATTATTTATGAGAAGAATGAGGCTATGTATTTGTCTTGAGAATAACTAGCCAGTAAATGCTGGGCTGCCTGGACTTTTCCCAATAGGAAAGGCCTGGAAGTGGGAATTTTTGATATTCTCTATTGTAAATCACTGAATGCAATCATTGACATTCAACTGCAGGGCCCGCACATTTGAAAGAAGTCTGATAAAAATGCAAAGTCCATACTGTCTCCACTGACTTCAGCTGAGTAAAATAAGCCTGGAGGGGAAAATAAACCTTTTTCTAAAACTTCACACAGGGAGATAGTTACCTAAGTTTCTGAGAAATGACTAGTAGTTCCAAAGTAGAGTTGGATTAGGAATGTGAGAAGCCAAAAGTAACCACCGTGGAAAATAATGGGGCAATTGGGAAGCACAGGTTATCGGACTCAGGCTAGAGAGGGAGTGATGGAAAAGCAAATCCAAGCTGCCTCTGGACCCCCTGGCTGAATAGAAACACCTAGAGGCAGAATCAATTTTTCCTCTATTCCAAGAGGGCTACATTTCCTATAGGTTGAAAGCATAAAGGTAGGAAAGTTTCAAAGTTCTCAGGAAAGGACGGGTAAATAGATTAATAATCATTGCTTTTGCCAACCCCCCACACTCCCTGGCCTCTCACCGTCCCAGAGGAGGGCTTGGTATCTCTATCCCTCTCTTCCTGTCCTCCACACAGTTTGCAAACTCAGCTACTAATTAGCTTGGGATTGTACCCTGGCCTAGGAGGGAGGTGAGGGAAAGAGATCCAGGGCCAGTGGAAAATACATCAGCTTTGGCCTCTCAGCCATGGCATGGGGGCCTCTGGGGACATCCTGAAAAAGCAAGAGAGAGGGCACCAGGATAAATTCCATCAGCTTTAGAATTCTGCTGAAGGACTGCTCTATGTCACACTGCGTGGGTCTCTATCTATGTGTGTTTATGCACATTATTGGTCTGATGACTTTTTTTTTTCTTCCTGAATTGAGGATTAAAGCATATTTAGGGACTGCTGGACCAAATTGCTGAGATTTGGACTTCTTTTTTTTTTTGAGACAAGGTCTTACTTTGTTGCCCTAGGTAGAGTGCTGTACCATCATAGCTCACAGCAACCTCAAACTCTTTGGCTTCTGCAATCCTCTTGCCTCACCCTCCCGTGGCTACAGTCATGTACCACTACACCCAGCTGATTTTTCTATTTTTAGTAGAGACTAGGGTCTCTACTAGGGTCTCACTCTTGCTCAATTTGGTCTCAAACTCAAGGAGTCCACCTGCCTTGGCCTCCCAGAATGCTAGGATTGCAGGCGTGAGTCACTGCACCTGGTTGTGATGGGACTTTCTTAGGAAATCTGAGGCTGTTGTCTCCATTACAATAGGAGATGGACAGAGTCAGGTAACTTTTAATAAAGGCTGGGCTGCTCCTTCTGAAATCAAGCTTGAAAAGAGACAAGGGAAGAAGGGAAGTAGGTAGCAGGTCTTTGACACTGCAAATGGGCTGGTCACCCTCAGTCTAGAGCTGTACTGAGATGAAGATTATGGAAAGATGAGAGACACAGAGCAGAGAGTGGGGAAGAAGAAAGGTACCTACTCCATAAGTGTGGGCCCCATGTAGTGACTTCCTTGAAGAGTGGATGGTGTGGAGGGGGAAGAGTAACTTCACAGTGGAGGAAGCTGACAAACACCTCCTCACCCAGGCAACCAAGGTCAACATCAACAGGGACAAGTCATGTCAATAGTCTATACCCTTGATAGGATGTGATAAGAATGGCTTGTTACGTAGGTGGCTTCTCCCCAAACCCATAACCTGAGTCTAATCATGAGGAAAAATTAGGTAAATACCAGTAGAAGAGTCTACAAATACCTGACCAGGACTTCTCAAAACTGTCAAGATTGTCACAAATAAGGAAAGTCTGAGAAACTATCTTAGCCTAGAGGAGCCTCGGGAGACATGGTGTCCAAATGTAATGTGGGATTCTAAAACAGGAAAGGGACATCAAGTAAGAACTAAGGAGATCCGAATAAAATATGGACTCTAATAATGACACGTCATTGTTGGTTCATCAGGTGTAACAAACGTACTATACTAATGTAGGATGCCAATGATAATGGAAAATGGTTATGAGGTGTATGTGAACTCTTGGTACTACTTCCCCGATTTTTCTGTAAATCTCAAATTATTCTAAAAAATAAAATTTATCATAAAAAATCCATATCCACATGAAAAGACGTTCAGCAGTGTTCATCCCTCGGGAAATACAAATTAAAATGAGAATGAGGTGCTACTTCACACTCACTTAGGGTAGTTTTAATCAGAGAGACAGGAAATAACAAATGTTGGCCAAAAGGAGGCAATATTGGAACCTGTACATATCGCTAGTAGAAATGTAAAGTACTGCACTTACCAAGACAATTCATGGGGCAAGAATAATCTTTTTTAAAAAAATATTATCTATTTGTTTTTTACGGACCCAAGAAGGAAAATCTAGCCTGAACAAGAATAGTCTTTTCAATAAATGGTGCTGGGACCATGTGTAGAAGCTAGATCTCTACTTTACACTACATACAAAACTTCAAGTGGATCAGAGATGTACACATAAGAGCTAAAATTATCAAACCCTTAGAAGAAAATACAGGTGTAAATCTTCATGACCTTAATTTAAGGAATAGTTTCTTGGCTATGACAGCAAAAGAATGAGTAATCAAAGAAGATATGAATAGGGAAGGAGGAGGAACTGGAACTCTGTGGACAAGCTGTCACCCTTGAAGTGAGCTGGAATCCACACCTGTCCCTCTCTGCCTTTCAATCACCAACTTCTACAATGATGGTGCTGCAAGAAAACCTGTTTCCCATCATAGGCCTGTTGTCACCAGCCCAGGGTCTGGAGCAGCTGAGGAGGAGTGAGGTTGGGGACAGAGTGCCTGTGTGCGTGACATGTAATAGCCAGGCATACACAGAGGCTGCTGCTTTACTTTTGATTTTCAACTCTCATGCTAAATGTCTCTTATGTTCATGCTAATCCAGAACTAGGCAGGGAAGAAAATTTGGAAAGAAAGATGTAAGTGTACAGAGCTCAAATCTACCATGGCATTTCCTCAGAGTTCTTTACCTCCTAATCCCAGCTTAAGTTCCCTGCACCATCCTGATTCTCTCTCAAGAAAGAAAGATTTTGCAAACCCCCTTTGTTTGTTTCTTTTACTGCACTTATTGTAAATTTCAACTACGTGCTCATTTAGTTGAGTCATTAAACCATTTGTTTAATACTTTTTATATGTCTTTGTGCTATTCATCTATAAAATTCCTAAAAGGAAAGACTAGGTCTTATCCATGTCTGAATCCTCAGAATCTAATCATGATGATAAACAATTGTAAGAGCAGTCACCTGTGTATCTGGTACCATGTGCTAGCTTGGCCGGCAGCAGTTTCTGTATGTAAATTTTTGCCCTGATGAACATAGAGCCCAGTACTTGGCAGGGAGCAGGTGCTCTGTCTCTGACCTGGCCCCTGGGAGGTGCCTACTGGAATCTCCAGGGTTCATCTCAGTTCCCAGTGGCCCTTGGGAGTTAATAAAAAGGGATTTCCTAGTGGCTGTTCTTTGTTCTAGGTGAAAAAGCAGAACAAAAAGTTACAATAAAGTAACTTGGGGGTTTGCAAAATCTCCTTTATTACCTGTTTATTCTAGAGAAGAGGGAGCTGTTTATTCTAGATATTTGGCCCTCTAAAGGATGGTCATCAGGAGCATAGACCCTGCCTGGGGAATTCCTGCTGCTCCTCCAGGCCTCTGACATCCCTAGTTGGCCTTCCTGGAGGCTCAGGCCCTTCTGTCTGGCAGAGCTCATTGTCACCACTTGCTGACATCGGAGGACAGGACTTCAGCTTCAGGACATTGGAGATGGCCAACTATAGCATAGAATGTTATTGAGTCTTCTTTAAAAGTTGCTTTTAAACACTCTTTGCTAATATATTGCTGATAGGCTCTTGTTATTTGTGGTTCTATTGCTGTATTGATCCCTGTGTCCCACGGGCAAGCTGAATGACTAAGGAGTCTGGAGCAAGAGTCTCAGCCCTGCATGCTTCTATTTCCCTAGGTTGTTCCTCTTGATTTGTGCTCAAACTATTCATAGGAAAAGGAAATACCCTTCAAGAGGAAGTTATAAAACTTAAAAATAAATTTAATAATGGAAGGCAACAAATAACCCACCAGAATGGATGGCAGTGAATTTACAAGGGAAGAAATTATCCTGGGGGGTGTCTGTCCTTGGGTCTGTCCATCTCCCTTTTCTACTCATGTTCCCTACTTGAAGCCTTTCCAGCAGAGGCACCCAGACCACCTAAACTACTTCCTGTGAGGAAGACGGTCTGATGGATTCTTCCAGAATGTGATGGTGGTTTAATATGCCATCTGAGCATAAGCAGTGTGCATTTTAATGAGGGGCCTAGGAAGCCTCATACTCTGCTGGTGTGAGTGTAGACTGGAGGAACCTTTCTGGAGAGCCATCAGCCACCATTTGGTCAAGTTGACTATAACCTCTGCCTTATATCCAGCAATTCCAATCCTGGCATCTACCCAACAGATTTCTCGTGCAGGGGCATAGAGAACCATACACAAGGATGGTCTCTGCAGCAGTGTTTATGGTGGCAGACAGTGGGAGCCAGCCTGGGGGCTGCTACTGTGGTGGTGGATGAGAAAAATGGGGTGAGACACTGTATGGTTTACTATGTAGTACTTGGGAGCAATGGATTGTAGTATACACAGTAATATAAATGATTGAGTAGAAACTATAAGAAACAGAATGAGGTAATCTAACACAACAGTAGCTGCATGAATTGGGTATATACATGCACCCTGCAATGTACATTTAATGTGAACATATGCAAACATAATAATCACGTTGCCGAGAGAGCAGGGTATTGTAGAAAGCACCCCATTCTTGGACTACTGACATTTGGAGCCAGAGGACTCTTTGTAGTGGGTGGCAGTCCTGTGCATTATAGGATGGTTAGATCCCCGGCCTCTACCCACTAAATTCCAGTAACATCTATTCAACTATGAAAACCAAAAATGTCTCTGGAAATTGCCAAAGGTGCCCTAGGAGAAAAATTGCCCCAGGCTGAGAACCACAAGTGTAAAGAACAAGGAAAAATGAGAATGAGTGAAAATATATATGGGAAAAATAAAGAAAGAAAAATGAATACTGAAAGACGGCAATGTTGAACTCACAAGAATGCATTGTGAGAGGTGGGGTTTCAGGCAGCGGTGTCAGAGCAGGTAACATTTTTTATCTCAGATGCCTTAATGACTACAGTTCATTCTGTGAGTGTGTGAGGTTTTCCACTGTGCATGTGGGGGGTGCAAAGTCATTCTTTCTTAGAACCGTGGCATTAGAAAGAAGCCGCCCCAGAATGAAATGGCTGAGCATGGCTCAATCCTGAGTGGTCAAATGGCTAGATTGGATCTGGAAAATGCGACTGCGCCTTTGAGGAGATACCAGTTGCCCCGTTCGTACAGTGAGGCACAAATATTTCTTTTCAGCCTGGCAAGGAGCGAGGACCTGGGGCCTCTTGTCCCGTGTTCTGCTCTACCTTGCAGGTCACTGTCACCTTGGAAAGCAGAAACATCACACGACCCACTGTTGACCTCCTTCCCTCTTGGCTGGACCTGCTATAGGGGACTGAGCTGACCGAGGGCCAGCCAGAAGGAGGGCAGCTGAGGACAGTGGGCTGCAGTGAGCGCAGGAGGCCGGGTGGGGGTGAGGGGAGCTATCCGTGGTGCTGACTTGATCTTCCCAGTACAGATCTTACCAACACTATTTCACCTTAGACAACTGTTCTTAAGAAGGGACTGTCTCTAACTGCAGAACAGGCCACTCTGGGGGTGGGAGGGATAAGAGGCTAACAGCCTGTTCCTATCCATTACTTAGATCTTGTGAAATTCAAATTTTGCAAACATTGTATCAGTGTTTTGCGGTTGTAGCAGCATTGAAGGATGGGCTCTTGCAGATATAATTCATGCAGATGAGGTTATACTGGATGCCCTTAATATGATTTGCGTCCTTATAAAAGGAAGAATTTGGGGAATAAACATACACATGGGAAGATTACTGTGTGAAGAGGCAAAGGAGGAGATAGGATAGTGCTTTTATAAGCCAAAGAATGCCAAAGATTGCCAGCAAGCCACTAGAAGGCAGAGATGGGCCTGCCGAGATCCTTCCCCAGCACCTTCAGGTAGAACATGGCCTTGCTGGTACCGTGATCTTGGACTTCTGGTCTCCAGAACTTTGAGACAATGCATGTGTTTAAGCCACCTAGCATGGTACTTTGTTATAGTAATCATAGGAAACTAACATACTGATGATTTCCCTTAAACTTTTTTTTTTGGAAAGGGTGCCATTAGAACGCATTTTAATTAGCCAATTACTAATTTCTCCAATTTCTTAGACAAACCATAATTAGGATTATAAACAACTTACTTTAAAAGTCTCAAACTAAATATTGCATTGGCAACAGGATTTTGTCCAGAGAGCTGTTTAAGCTCAGTCTGGCTGGTTGGCTGATTCTCAGAGTCTTTCTGCCTTTCATGGTGACCTTCTTGGGTGATCTTAGGATATTATGTATCCAGGCTTCACAAAGGGGCTTCTCTAATCTCTACCAAATTACTAGCTTACCAGCTTGGTGGTATGCTATTTTCCTGCTTAAGTCACAGCTCCAAATAGTTCAGGCTAAAATCTTAAAGGGGAATAGGAGGTCCCGGGCACTATCATCATTATTGGGTTCTTTGGCACTTGGTACAGCCTGGACAGTGTGCTTCCTCGGCCTCCATCCCACCTCTTTTCTCACTAGAGAGGTAGGAACATGAAAAGCTACACTTTCAGACTCCTTTGCAGTTAGGCCCCTAGATGTAAGGCAGGTACCTCCAATTAGATGTAGCTGCATGAGATATAGGAGGTACCATGGTTGGGAGCCTGAGGCAGGTGGATTGCTTGAGCTCAGAAGTTACAGCCTGAGCAAGAGTGAGATCCTGTCTCCACTAAAAATAGAAAAACCAGATAGGCATTGTGTTGGACACCAGCAGTCTCAGCTATTTGGGAGGCTGAGGCAAGAGGATCGCCTTAACCCAAATCAAGAGTTTGAGGTTGCTCTGAGCTATGACACCGTGGAACTTTACCCAGGGCAGCAGAGTGAGACTCTGTCTCAAGAAAACCAAACACACACACATAAGCACACACAAAACCAACACAAACAACAAAAAAAGAAGGTAGCATGGAGTCAGAGGCCATCATATTGCTCCCTTTGGGCTGTTTCTGCTAGCAAAGCAAGGCCATGGTAAGTATTTTCTGGATATTAAGAGATGTGGTGGCAGCAGTAGTGGGTTCTTTTTTCAGCCTGCTGATTCCTGGCTCAGGGTGCAGAGGGGCAGCACATGGATTTTTTTTTTTTTTTGAGACAGAGTCTCACTATGTCGCCCTCAGTCGAGTGCCATGGCATCATAGCTCACAGCAACCTCAAACTTTTGGGCTTAAGTGATTCTCTTGCCTCAGTCTCCCAAGTAGAGGAGGTGCCTTCCACAGGCCTGGCTATTTTTTGTTGTTGTTGTAGTTGTCATTGTTGTGTAGCAGGCCTGGGCTAGGTTCGAACTCGCCAGCCCCAGTATATGTGGCTGGTACCCTAACCACTGAACTATGGGCACTGAGCCATGGTGCATGGATTCTTGATCCCAGTAGTTCACATGGAGGCCTCCCAGGTTGTCTGACTCCTAGTGGATTCGCTCTGTCATGTTTTAGGCACTGCTGCTGGTGGCCCAGCCAATGCCAGCTCCTCTTGCCTTCCTAGGAATGTAGTAGGCGCCAATTCCCTGCATTAATCGTCCCTTCTTCCTCAAATACCTCAAGTGCATTTTGTTTGTTGCACCGAACTGTGACCTCTGCATGGAAAACATGTGTTCATGGTGCTCTGCATCTCTGTAGCACTTGCAGCTTGTTTGATACCATTATATTAGTTAAGATAATAAATGGATATTATTTTAACCAGCTTACAGGTAAGGAATCGGAATCAGAGAGCTTTAAAAATGTCCTTGCCCAAAGGAAAGACGGATTCAGACAAGTTTGATAAAGCTTACTCTTAGCCGTCATAGCTTTGAAAAGGAAGGCAAGAGGACAGACTCTACACCTTTTAGTTGCCTGAAGATTATTTTAACCAGTCCACCAGGACCAGGGGATTATCATGGGTGCCCGTTCCATCACTGTGACCCAGAGCTGTTGAAACAGAAGTTGCAGCCATACAAGATCTCTCCTGAGAGGATAAGCCAGATTTTGGATTTAGCAAAGGATACACGTTACCAGGTAGCCTGTCAGAGATACTTTGAGATGACAACGTGGATGATTGTGGCTTTTCTTGGAATCACCCTAATCAGTTCTTTGGTGTGAGTCAATGTATTCTAAGTGGAGGCAAAGACATCAAGAAGGAAGCTGCCTAGCCAGATACTCCTCAATACAAACCAAGCATCTAGGTCTAGCTGCTTTAAATTCCTCCCTGGGAATGGATATGAGGGACTCGAAGATTAATTTAGTGAATGATTCTTGGGCAGGTTAGAGACCCCTTTCCTCTGTAGCTTTCATTTCTTATTTCTGACATTCTGCCTTTTTCTCTTTTAACTTTATGGATCTTCTCCCTTCATCCCACCCCAGTCCATCCACAGGTACACATGCTCATTAAGAGGGGACACTTGGGCGGTGCCTATAGCTCAGTGGGTAGGGCACTGGCCACATACACCAAGGCTGGCGGGTTTGAACCCGGCCTGGGCCAGCTAAAACAACAATGACAACTGCAACAACAGCCAAAGGAGGGGCACTTGCAGGGAAAAACACAACCCCCTACCATGTTCTACTTTGACAATAGGGAGGAAGAAGAGTTTCTGTGAAAATCTGTCACTGAGTGATGTCATTTAAATTCTGTTCTAGGAGGTAAAAACATCTCCTGGACTGATTAAAGTCCACAAGTACAGCTAAAAGCAACTTTTATTTTAACCCTTATCACTTTTTCAGCCTGATGTTATCATTTGACCTTTTTTGTAAATACATATTAAAATGTACATAACGGTGCATGAAAAAAATGCTTTCACAAATTCATGCTAATAATTAAGTGGCAGAGATAGAACTAAGGTATTTCTGACTCCAAGTTTCTTTTTCTTCCTATTTCCTCACCTGACATGCTCCTGTGGTATCAAGATCAAGTTCACAGGTCCTCTTCAGGCATTAGTACTGGACGAAGATGGCTCTACAGAGATTTTGTTCATTTCTGTGTCTCATTTCGGAGTGGACAGAACTCTAACACCCCCTCCACAGTCCCCACGTCCTGTGAGTTACATTCTTTTTTTTTTTTTTTTGAGGCGGAGCCTCAAGCTATCCCTCTGGGTAGAGTGCCATGGCATCACAGCTCACAGCAACCTCCAACTCCTGGGCTCAAGCGAGTCTCCTGCCTCTGCCTCCCAAGTAGCTGGGGATGCGAATCCGCCACCTTAGTTGTACGTGGCTGGCGCCTTAGCTGATTGAGCCACAGGCGCCGAGTCCGTGAGTTACATTCTAATATAACTCCCTTCCCTTGAATGTCAATGGGACCTGTGACTTATTTCTAGCCAATACAAAATCATGGCAAAGTGATGGTGTGCCATTCCCGTGACTAAGTTACCTTCAGTGAGACTCCATCATAGCAGACTGGAGGACACAGTCTCCCTGGTTGGCTTTGTAGAAGTCAACTGCCTCATGGTGAGAGGGTGACATGGTGAAGAACTGAGAGTGACTCGTAGGCGCTAAGAGTAGCCCTTGGCTGGTAGCCAGAAAGGACGTGGGGACCTCAGTCCTACAGTCACAAAGAACAGAATTCTGCCAACAAGCACATAAGTTTGAAGAGGACCCCAAGTGCCTTCATTTGTATGAATCCCAGCCTTGGCTGATACCTTGATTTCAGCTTGGTGAGACCCTAAGCAGGGGACCAAGTAAGTCATGTGCAGATGCCCGTGGAAACAGTGAAATAGTAAAGGTGTGTTATCTTATGCTACCAAGTGTTTGATTATTTGTTGCATAGCAACAGAAAACCAATATGCACCCAAGCCTCTCTCCAGGTGACATTCCAACAGGGAGGGGAAGGGGACAGGGCTGAGTAGGAGCGGGGATGGGGTGGTCTGCCCTGTTGATAATCAGAGTGAGCAGTAACAAAAGGGGTCCCCCCTTTGAGGATCCTGTCTATTTCACAGGTTGCTCTCACACGTCTTCTTCTTCTTTTTTTTTTTTTTTTTTGTAGAGACAGAGTCTCACTTTATTACCCTTGGTAGAGTGTCGTGGCATCACGCAGCTCACCAACAACCTCCAACTCCTGGGCTTAGATGATTCTCTTGCCTCAGTCTCCAGAGTAGCTGGGACCACGGCACCCGCCACAACACCTGGCTATTTTGTTGTTGTTGTTGTTGCAGTTTTGTCTGGGGCCAGGTTTGAACCTGCCACCCTTGATATATGGGGCCAGTGCCCTACCCACTGGGCCACAGGCGCTGCCCCATACTGCTTCTTTTAATGTCTGTTTATTGTAGTCTTAACCATCAAGTCAACTTACTACCTTAGAAGAATGGTCGGAAAGGTACAAGTTCTAGAAGATGTGTCAAGAGTAGCAGTGACTTCCCTGAGTCTCCCTGTTCTATGCTTAAGCCTGCACACTGTGTCCACCCGCTGCCCCCAGCACCGCACACAGACAGAAGTTGGCCATGCACTTCCTTCTCTTGGAGGAAGTCCTTCCCCACAGCTCTGCCTCCCAGGCTCCCTGGTGGCCTCTGAACACTCAGGGCCTTCAGCCTTCTTGTGTGGCTAGGTCACTGTTTTAACTTGGTTTACATCTCATATATTTAAAAAGAATACAGCCTCTTAATTTTCTATTTCTGACCTCCAAGAGTCCCATCCAGCTGCATAGTTTTTATCATTTCGTGATAATCTTAGTCTATTGCTGTTTAAACAATCTGTCTTTAGGAAATAGCTGATTTTTACATTTCTTCCCCCTCTTCTTGCTCTCCCAGTTAGCACCTGCTTTTGGGAGGGGTAGAGTAGGTGTCATGGGTTAAATTCCCTGGGAAACACTCGGAGAGGCCAAAATCACATGCAGGAGGTTTATCAGAAAGTGTTCCCAGGGGACCTGCCCTCCCTCCCTTTCCCCACCTGTGGGGTGGGGGGGAACTTGGCCTGCAGTTTGGGGAGAAAGTTCAGCTCACAGGGAGTATATTAGAAAGACTCTCATGTCACAAATTCCATCTATGTTCTCCAATTCAGCTCTACCAATAAAACTGATTTTTAAAAGGCTCTGTTTCGTGGTGGCACCTGTGGCTCAAGGAGTAGGGCACCAGCCCCATATACTGGAGGTGGTGGGTTCAAACCCGGCTCTGGCCAAAAACTGCAAAAACAAAACAAAAAAAGGCTCTGTTTCACTTTCATGTCTTATTTCTAGTAGTTCTAAATTCAGAAGAAGACAGGGGCGTTATTTATTGGTCTTCTGAAAATTCAGCCAGATGGTGAAGGGGAAGATCATGATGGTGATGACAATCACAGTGATGGTTTTAACCTCACTTAAAGCTCAAAGAGGTTATTCAGAGACACCAGTTAGGAGCCACTGGTTCATCCCAATCCCAGGCTTTCTCTGTGGCTTCAGTTTGGCAGTTCTTAGTATCCTTTAAAAATTCATTTTCATGAGTACCTTGAGTACACACAGCCAACAGTGAAATCTTACCTGCACTCCTTGTACACATCTGTGTGGTGTGGGAAGTCCCAAGTCACTGCGTGTCAGCGCCACGGAGTTCCATGCATATGTCCTGGGTGGAGGTCCCCCAAAGTGAAAGGAAGACTTGGAAATGTGAGCAAATCTGAGGAGGTGTAAACCACAGCATTGTGGCTGGGAATGCATTTAGTGGAGACGTTGGAAGCTGTTGGATTTGAACCAGTTACCCTCACTTCTACTCACCTCGGCTGCTTAGCAGTCAGGTCTGCTGAAAGAACACAGCAGTAGGAATCCCATGCTGTGGGTACCAGTCTAAGCTTTGCCATGGACAGAAGGAAACTCTGCAGAAGTACAGCTCAGCCCTGGCGTCAGCCTGCCTAGTGTGTGCAGTGGCCAGCAGCCTAGCTCGCCTGCAAGCAGGGATCTTATCTCTCTAAATGGCTTTCCTTCATCTGTAATGTGGGGATAATTACAGCATTTGCATCGTAAGAGAGTTGGGAGAACAAGATGAGATAAGCCATGAAAAGTGTTTAGCACAATATCCGGCCCACTGCAAATATCCACATGTGTTTTTGTTAGATGAGGAAGTAGAAGATGATTTAAACTCTTTGTACTTAATTATTCATTGGGAATAGTAATAAGAATAATGATAATGCTTGCCCTACAGGTTGTAGGAGAAAATAAGATTAATGAATGAATAGAATTTTTTTAAAAAATGCAAATATAGATATCTTTATTCATAGTGAAATTAATGTTTGTTCCTCAGTCTTTTCTAACATAGGAGGGGGGTAAATAGGAGGTTTTGTTGCCATGACTGTGACTTATTTGAACAGACCTCTGCACTGACAGGTGAGTGTTACTTGTGTGTCAGTTTGTTCAAGCTTTTTGGGGGGAATAGGGAATGGGCTAATGGAGATGGTATACTCCAGGAGTCAGTGAACATCATTTTAGGGAGGTCTTATTCCAGGGCAGTCACTAAAAGTGCATTAGTCACTCAGTCCACCCCGAGGCTCCGCTACTTAGCATACCAAATGCTAGAAGTGGGTTTTGATGGTGAAAATAGTCACCTATTCCAGATAGGAATGGATTCTGGAGTCTGGTGACTGGTCAAATTAAAGGTATTCAAGATAGGCGGGCTGAAGAGGCCCTACCCTGCTCCCTTGCGTGCAGAGGGTATGAGCCTCTGGGAAACCTGGCTCCTAGATGTTGCTGGGTCAATGTGGAGTGTGGTTACAGCTCCCAACACAGAGACCTCAGACTTCATTGAACTCACACAGCAGGTTGTATGCCTGGTTCCCTGCCTGATTTGCTAAATAAAACGTGTGAAATAAATGTCTGTATGTGGCAATATTTGGTTTTGGACTCACTTTTTTCAAAATCTGGCAAGCTGTCATGGAGAAGTAGGTTATTCTTGCTCCTCTCAAAACCTTTGGATGGCTGCTATTAGCTACCAGTAAGAATCTAACTGTTGTGTACATTGGCTTTAGATGGTTCATAACAATTTTAATGTGTAACAATTTTAGGGCAGA
Organism: Galagoides demidoff; assembly: GCA_963574575.1. Taxonomy (NCBI): domain Eukaryota; kingdom Metazoa; phylum Chordata; class Mammalia; order Primates; family Galagidae; genus Galagoides; species Galagoides demidoff. Next base: position 10,068 of record CAUYQV010024416.1, on the reverse strand, counting down.
ACAAGGAAGTTTATAAATTATCTGACTAGTTACACTTTTACTATCAAGGCTAACTGTTAAGTAATGGCTTATGACTTGTGGCAGGCATTGCTTCAAGTGCCATGACATGACCCTTCACCTAGGGAATTCTGTTTAATAGACACTTTGATCCTGGGTTCAAATCCTGGCTCCACTACTGTGTTACCCGGGGCAAGTTACCTAACCTCTCTGAGCCTCCGATTTCTCTTTTATAAAATGTTTGTTGTCTTTGATAGCTATATAATCATGTATATCACACTGTTCGATACAGTAACTTTGTGAGCCAGGCAGGACAGCAGTATAGTGTTAAATTCTTTTCTGCAATTTATAGATGGGAAGACTGAAGTTTTGAGAATGTAAGTGATTCTCCCACAGCTGCATAATAGTAAGAGATGTAACCAGGACAGCTGTGGTCCCCACCCCCTGAGCTGCATACTGGTCCTGGTCTTCGGCTGCTAGGAACCAGGCCACACAGCAGGGGATGAGTAGCAGCCAGACAGTGAAGCTTCATCTGCATTTACAGCAGCTCCTCATCACTTTCATCACTGCCTGAGCTCTGCCGCCTCTCAGATCAGTGAGGCATCAGATTCTCATAGGAGCACAAATCCTACTTTGAACTGTGTGTATGAAGGATCTAGGCTGTGGGCTCCCTTACGAGAACCTAATGCCTGATGATTTGAGGTAGAGACAGAATGTGTTTGAATCATCTCCACACCATCCCTCTAAACCCCACCCCAGGCAGGGGAAGCGGTCTTTCATGAAATTGGTCCCTGGGGTCAAAAAGTTTGGGGACCGCTATAGAACAGGAATTAAAATCTTGTGAATGAACCCCTGGTTTCTATCCCAAATCAGAGCTAGAAATATAGATGAAAGTGTGATTTGGACATTTAAATATGAATAATCTGAAGAACATTGCGTATGTTGGAGGTTAGCTGTCTAGGGGCAGAAATGTCATCTCTTTCTTGGCTACACATTGAATTGTGCTCAGTTAGAGGTAGGACTAGAAATGTAGGACAGGCCTTGGAAATCTGAGTGAAATGAGAGAAGCCTTTTTATTTGCCCACCCTGGTTTGGTATGATATCCATTTCTTCTGAACTTTTGGTATTTTTTGCTTGTTTGTGTAACTTATTTGGAATATAGCTGATATAGCACCACAGCAGAAGTGACTCGGTGGTAAGGGTTTATCACTCCAGCCAGACGAAGATTGCTAGATTTCCCTTCTTCTGCCAGCCAGAGGAAGAATGCCACTTCTCCATGGAGTGTCACTGAGTGACCAGTTGCATGGCGACCAATTCCGATGTCTGGGTCTGAATGCCAGTTCTGCCACTTGGTCCTTATGTTGCCGCACCCTGCCCCAGTGGACGTACCCTTTGTGGTAGCTGTGCAGAGTAAGGAAGGATGATTCTGGAGGTGAACACATAGAGAGTGGCTGCCTCTGAGGTTGGGCACCACCAACATTAATTCCAGAAAGAAATAGGCTTAGTAAACTGTTGTGGACTGACCAAAGCTTCCTCATGCTTGATAAATCCATAAATAAATATGGATTTATTCCTGCTCTTTATTTTTTGTAAGCATCCCCCAGTCTCTGCCTCTGACAAATACCCACATTTAAGGAGGGAAGAATCCAGGGAGCTGACAAAAGTTAGAGAGAAGGTATTTATTTCTAAGGGGTGTTGCCAATAACAGAGAATTTTGACTAAAAGATGCTCTGTGCCATCACATGGCTAGACAAATGAGCTCCCAAAGAAAGGATGCATTTTTCCCCAAAGAGCCCAATTTGTCATTCAGAGGGTCCCTGTAGACTATAGAATTCTCTCATTTTGTATCCCAATGTGGCTAAGCTGAGACCTGCAATTCTTAGCCTTAAAATCTGCCAGCTTTAGTTACTCTTATAGTTTCTGAGTAGCAGGGATGGGCCATTTGTGGCAGGGGACAGCAGAAATATGGCTATGAATATTTATTCAACTGTTCTCTAAGATGACCCTCTCTGTCCAGAGATCTGCAAATAAATAAAAACATAGCACATGGGAGAGTACAGTGCCGGCAGTGGGTAAGCAGAATTTCATCTTAGAAATAAGGGCCATACTGCTTTGCATTCAAGACCATCATGGTTGGCTCCAACGTGACACTAGGCTAGAAGAACCACCTCGTTGAGATGAGCCCAAATTGACAACAGAACTGAACTATAAATGTGTTGTTCTTTTAAGCCACAGGGAAAGCTAAACAATATACCACTGTTTGGGTCTGAGATGGACCTTAGTATCAGTGTGCATTCATAAACACTCCGAGAGGATGCCAAAAAATGTATATATGTATGTATATGTATATATATACGTTTTGAGTTTGAGCAACCTCAAACTCTTGGGCTCAAGTGATCTTCTTGCCTCACAGCCTCCTGCGTAGCTGGGACTATAAGCACCCGCAATGCCCAGCTATTTTTAGAGATGGGGTTTTATTCTTGCTCAGGCTGGTCTCTAACTTCTGAGTTCAAGCAATCTACCTGCCTCAGCCTCCCAGAGTGCTAAGATTATGGAGCCACTGTGTTGGCAAGTACTTTTTTTTCTTTTTTTGACAGAGTCTTGCTTTATCACACTGAGTGCTATGGTGTCATCATAGGGCACTGAAACCTCAAACTCCTGGGCTTGAGTTATCCTCCTGCCTTGGTCCCCTAAGAAGCTGAGACTACATACCTGTACTACCACATCTGGTTAATATTTTTGTTTTTTTGTAGAGGCAGGGTCTTGCTCTTGCTCCGGCTGGTTTTGAACTCCTAGCACTCTGGGTGGCTGAGGTGGGAGGGCTGCTTGACCTCAGGAGCATAAGCCTGTATTAGTATATTTTAAAAGCTCTCTGGGTGATTCTAAAGTTGAGAACCCCTAGTCTAGATGAAGGTACTTAGTGCTTCATGGGCTGGGTTATATGTGGGTTAGACTAAAGATTCAACTACTGGGACGTCTTTAAAGAGTGTGGATATCTGAGTTTTAAATGAATAAAAGAACTTTTTAACTTATAGAAAATAATAAGCCAAGATAGGATCTGTACACCAAATATAAATGTATTAAAAAATTGGGGGCAAGTGAAAAAATGGAAGGGACTTTAGATAAAACCTTGACTTTGTACATCTGGAGAAGAGGAAGCCCAGAGGGTTTAAATGATTTGCTCAAGGCCAAATGACTAATTTGTGATACAGTCTAGACTTCAATGAAGCTTCCTGGTTCCAAATTTGTCTGTTTTTCTTGATTCTTTTACAATGTGACAGTAACATGATCCTTGTTTTGACTCACTCACATAGAGCTTGTAAGAGCCTAGGAATGGGTTAAGAATAAGGTCATCTTTACAGAGCATCCCTAACCTTTTCTGATTTATATCAAGGATAATGGGTTTGTTGATTTTAAAATGTGCCTTATTTGCTGTTGGAAACAAAAGTTGTAGTCTCACGTAGTAGAGTAGCTTTCCTGTTCTTTATGAAACCACAATGGGATACAAAAGAGGAAGTCTGCTTAATTCTTTCCAGGAAAAGACAAAGAAAACTGATCCATGGTCAATGAATTAAAGCAGTTTATTTAACATTAATTGCAGAATTTACAGCACTACCATTTAATGATAGGAATAAAAATAGAAAGAATCCAGTGTAAGCAATGTTGCAGACAAAACATCGGGGTGGGAAATGAGCAAAATTGAAAATGCAATTAACCTCCAAAGAAATCTTCCAAAGGACTGGGAGCTCATCGAGGGGTGAGCGTCCTCTTCATGAACAAAGTGTGATCCACAACCCCACCAGGATTTCAGGGCAGCCACTGAACATATACCCTGTTGACCATCCCTAGAAATTCTTTCAGCACAGTCTGACTCAACATGTCTGTGATGGGGCAAAATCTGGATTAGAATATGCTTTGGAAAGACATCTCAGGGTGAAAATTCAGTAAGAATGTGGGTTAGCGTGTGTGTTTTCTTTTTCAAAACAGAGGAGAGTAGGAGAGTATTCATTTTAGGGGTGTGTTCTTCTGATTTTAAACATGAGAGATGGTGTTAAAGGGATTAACTTAAAAAAAAAGTTTAAAGATTTCCCCTATGATTTTCCTGGAGACAACATCTACAAGAGCAAAGGACTAGAACAAGAGGTGAGCACGTGACTCTCTGATCTCTTGCCCCCTTGGGATCTGAAAGAATCCTATGAAAGGTAGTTGGGTTTCTACTAAAGAGCTAGGCTTCTGGAACAGTGACCTAGAAGGCAGGTGGCAGAGCATGGTCTTTGACAGGGGGGCTCAAGGTCTATAGCCATTTCCCTGTGGTATAATGGGTCCCTTTTCCATTTTAAAACTTTAAACAGAGCTGGGACAAATCCTTCTCTCTTTACCTCATTGTAGTCACCTTTAAATTCCATGAAGCAACCAACAGATGAGAAAGGATCTAAACCCCACAGGCCAGCATGTGAAATTAAAAGGTGTTTTTAATACCAAAATAAACACATTTGAGACCAGGGACTAAAGTGAGAAAAGAGCCAGGACTGACTCAGATCCTGAGAACAAAACAGAATGGAAGAAAAGATATGGCAGCTTGTTTTAATTAAATTCACTTTGGTAGGAAGATAACTTCTCTTGTAAGAAGTCACTGAGAAAGCGCCTACGGTACCTGCGCTAATAAAGTATTATTTGGGTGGAAATATTTGAATATGAAGAATGAAAAAAACTGACTTAGCTCTTTCTTGCTGGCCCAGGGAAACACCTTTGAGAAAAGTGAAGGATGAAGAAGAGAACTAATGGCAGTGTTGGTCAATTCCCTAATTATCTTTGCCTGTGAAGTTCTTCAGCATCCTAGAGTAGGACAGAAAAGACTGAATTGCTCTAGAAGTTAAAAAATAACATTCTGAGACTGGAGAGGAACCAACACCACAATCGTGTCGGTATCATCTCAGACCTTCCTCCAAACTTCAGTGGCTTTTTATCAATTTGTCAGTGTGAAGCTCATGTTCTTGTTTCAGAAATGTCACTATGCTGGCTGCTTTACAACCTTTTATGGGAAGGAGTCTGCTGGCACTGCTTGGGATTGTGTTACACAAAAGAACATGGCAAAAAAAGGAATAATACTCTGCCTTTAGGGAAGTTATCTGTTAATAATGTGACCACCCATCCAATGGCCAGTCTTTGGATACTTGACCTTTCTTCCCAGGTGGTAGGTTCTCTATCATAATCTGAAAAAAACCTTACCCAGATAGTAAGCTGACTCTTAAATTAAATATCAAATTGAGCCACAGGAAGGGGAATGGGGAAGAACCCTCACATGCTACAACTTTTTGCATAGGCCTTTCAAGCAGAGATCAAATGACTGTTGATGGGCCATGTTCTTGTTTGGTTCAGTAGCTGTGGTTCAGCCTGTCTTCCTAGAAAAAATCAACAGCATGTGCACAGCCCCAACATGGCAGCAAGGCTTGGAGCCATAGTGGGGTCTCCTTTTCCCTCTTGTATTTTTCCAGATCAAAAAATTGGGAATAGCTAAAACGTAACTTAAAAAAAAAATAGAAAACCTCATTCCATACCTTCCTTTTTTTCTAAATAAACATCTTCAAAAGCATGGGTAAAAGGGAGCTTATGTAGAGGAGCCCCATTAGATTGAGGGGATCTGAATGGTTTGAGAGTCAGAATGGAAGAAGATGCCTCCACTGATGTCCCAGGTGAAGCCAGGCAGATGGGCTGCCATAGTCTTGGCTGGGTGGAGCCCAAGTTGGGGAAAGGTGAGCGTGTGGGTGGATCACACAAGATTTCAAGTTGCTTGTTTTCTTTTTCTTGCCTTTCCTATATGAATTGTGGTCTGCCTTCATGCTGCCATGTGCTCAAGGCCAAGGGATGGCGGAAAAGTGTTGGGGTCCAGAGAGAAAGAGGTTAGAGAGCTTTGGCCCAGTTCTCTTTAAAGCTGACATTCTAGTCCATGACCTGCCATTTCCCAGGCCAGGCCCACATCCCCCTATGAGGGCAGGAGAGAAAAATGAGGCCAAGCTAAGGTAATCCCACAGTTCCATGTTTCCAAGGAAAAGGACAGCCATTGGCACAAAGCATTGAGTAAAAACCCTTTAATAACAAAATAACATTTACGATGTAGCTACTTCAGTTGTCTGGAAAAGTCAGCTTACACTTGATTCAACATATCACTTTCCACAATGTTAAAGGAAAAAAAAGGACATAAAATGGTCTAACAAAATATACCTTGGATTTAATTAGACAAGTCTTCTTGGCAAATCCTAGTAAGCCAGACTCATGGTTGCTTGTGATAAAAAGGGCTGGGCATGCTCATGTCTCAAACACCCCTCTGTTTTCTTTGGATCAAAAATGCACTTGAACTTTGTAGATACTACAATATCTACAGTAAGAGAAACAGTCTGTGGGTTTGTATGTGAGGAGAACTTTACTGAAACAAATATCCATTTTATTGTGGAAGAACATATAAAGCTTTCTGGAAGATTAAACACTATTACAATCATCAAGTGTCTTACAAAAGCCAATTTTAAAATGTTTGTATCCATTCCCATCTTTGGCAGATTAATAAGGGGAAAATAACAAGACCATATATTACAGACCTTTCATTATCACAATCTACTTTATAAGGCCAAATGAGAACATGTTTCTTTGTGTTATTAATGAGAGCACATTCCCAATATATTCTCACTGACACATATGAATGCTCTACTGTCAGTGATTTCCAATATTTTGCATAGCAGATGGCTGCTTCTCTACCATTGTTTCCCAGGCTGCACTCTCCTATGCAAAATAAAGTGTGCTTGGCAGTTGATCTGGCTTCACGTCAAGCATATTGTTTGGGAAATAGGTATGAAACTTGACAATGGATCTCAGAATCCAAATATAAGAAAGAACAAGTTTTCCCAATCTGCTGCCATTGAAAAATACTTTCTGAGATCCAGAGACCTCAGATAATTGAGGGATTTAAGGAAGATGGTTTTCCTAAACCAGATCCCGAAACTTTTTCTTTTATTCCCCTTTAGAAGGTAGATGTAACATAGTGGGGGGCAGGTAAAAAGTAAGTTCATGTCACCTCTGAGTCTCAGAGGAAGAACCATGATACAGCTGCCCAGGTAAAGTTTGGGGGAATGGCCATGCATTTTTGCCCAAATCACCAGAACAATTGGTGAGGATCTCCAGGAGGCATGGACAAAAATGTCAGAGAAGGATTATTGATATTAATGCCATTTGAGTTTCTACTAGGAATTGACCTAATAACAACAACACTAGAAGAAACCACACATAGTAAAAAAAAAAGAAATAGCCATTCTCAAGAAGAGAGAGCCAAGAGGGCCTGAGCTGGATGAACTAGCATCTCTGTACACATGGCCAGTTAGGTCTAAGGTCATGAACATAAGGTTAAAATACTTCTTATAGTGAAAATTAAAAAGGCAGTAGTGACTTGTTTCAATTCTTATTTTCAAACCCATCTAGGATACAGGGATACTACCTCGTGTTATGAGGACCTCAATTTGTGGAATGCAGGTTGGCTAACTCAAACTTAACACTAACCTTTCTCCTTCTAAAATTTCAATCCAATTCAGTCCGACTCATTTTGAGATTCCCACAGATGTGAAGGTATTTCCGAGATGAGACATCTCCCAGTAAAACCAATATTACCACTGTCTGAGGCTGAAACTGTGTACATTTTCACAGTTTAATGTATACACAACTGTTCCACAACTGCTAACAAACAATAGGCACCCATGCATAAATAAAGTCCATTGAACCAAAGGGGAAGATCTAGTTCAAAATGAAAAACGTTGCTATTAAGACCACAATGCATCACACCGCTAAATTTTTAGCCTCATGCATAAAATTATACCACTGATTGGCAGTTGCTAATTATAATACTACACTGTTAACACAGAACAATTAATTGTTCAGACCAAGTAGCACAAATGTAGAAAATAATTATTTTTTTTCAACAGAGCAAATGAACACAGATTGTTTCTTCAGCAAAATATGAAACTGTAAACTTTGGGCTCATTCTGCAACTTTCCCCAATCCAGAATAAATAAAATCCAAAGGGGAAAAAAAGAACGTACATTTTTTTTTTAAGCGCACCTTTTCATCTATTACAAAAGCACAACCTAAAACGTATAAAGCTTTTTTTTCTTTTTTCTTTTTTAAAATCACAGTTACCAAAAGAAACAGTGAATAATTTATTACATACGCTATAATAACATTACTCTAAACACTATTATCTATGAGGTATATCTGAGAAACTTCGGTAAGGAATTGCGCGGTCTGCATTGCCAACATGCCCAGGTTCATAGTAAAGCTTTGGAACCGTGAAGAACTAGAAAAAAGGGAAGAATGGGGGAGGCAGAGGAGGAGAGACAGAGAAAGAACCTTTGGTATTAGTACAAATCTTGTTCTTTGCAGGGTTGCATTGCAAAGCACCACAGTACAGTAAGCCAACCAATTGACATATGGAGGCCCAGTTGAAGCTGAGGTATTCACAGGAAGGATTAAAAAAGCACAGAGAGGTCCAGACTGGCTAAATCGCTGCTTTGGTTCAAGCAAGGCACTCGTCCCGTGGTTATGTCACACTTTGCAAGTGAAGCATGAGGCTGGGGGGATTGCTGAGGGGGGGGTCTGCCAACTGGGGATGTTTTCTGTGTTCAGGCTGCCATCACTCTTTCTAGATCCTCTCTCGTAGGGGTGTGGCAGTAAGAAGTCTGGGGAAGGTGACATTTGCTTACAGGGAGCATCTCTGCTGCTCAATGGATTAGGTGATCTTTGTTGTGTCTCCCAGGTATTCTGAGAACTCTATTTCCAACAGGAATTTGGGAAGAAAACCAAAGCAATTTGCTGTTTGGAAGAAAGGCCTTACATTTTTTGCCTAGTATAGGGAGAAGATGGGGGTTTGAGCTTGTTAGGACAGTAGGGAACTTTCACCTCAGGTCACAGGGATGCTTGGCATCTTCAGAAAGAGGATAAGTGTTTCCTACAGTGTGTCAATCTGTCTTCTAGTCTTCTGTTAGCTACGCTCTGTTAATGCATGGACCTGAGGAATTGGTCTTTTCCTTTCTTAGCTTCTTTGTCTAAACGGACTCTTAAAAGCTCCAAGATAACTACACCACATGAAATACAAAATACTAGTATGCAATCCAGAGCTATGTAGACTGTGGGTGGATCATCGTGTCTAAAACTCACCTGGTCAAATACTGAGAAAGAGTCACCAGCTAACATTCAAATCACCTGGATGAATGGATCTTGATTGTGATTTAATCATTTAATGGAATCAAAAGGAACTTAAAGAGACCAATTAATTTCATGAGTCAGATGCAAAGAGAGAAGTAACTTTGTAAGTAACCATTTTTTAAATTGGTGTATCCATTCCTCTGAAATTTGGGGTCATTTTTCTTTTCTTTTTTTTTCTTTTGAGACGGAGCCTCAAGCTATCCCCCTGGGTAGAGTGCTATGGCATCACAGCTCATAGCAACCTCCAACTCCTGGGCTCAAGAGAGTCTCCTGCCTCAGCCTCCCAAGTAGCTGGGACCACAGGCGCCCGCCACAACGCCCGGCCAGTTTTTGGTTGCAGCCATCATTGTTGTTTGGTGGGCCCGGGCTGGGGATTAGAACCCGCCACCTTAGGTGTACGTGGCTGGCACCTTAGCCAATTGAGCCACAGGCGCCGAGCCAATTTGGGGTCATTTTTCATTTCCAGGGAATAACCCTTTAACATCAGATGATATAAGGCTTCAACTTCTCTCATAAATACGCAGCTGGTTTAGAAATAAAATACAAATACCTACAAATGAAAAGGAAAAGTAAACAGCTGAAGAGCTTAAACACCACATGTACAAATGGTGACCAAATTCCCTTTCTTGATAAATACTGACTTTAAAATATCTGTAATCATCAAAGTTAACAGGCTAATAATGAGCTTTCTCCTCCCACCAAATCAAAAGCTTATTTATATAACACTTTGTAATGAGGAGGTTCAAAAGCCATCACACTTTTTTTGGATCAATATGTACTTCCTAGGGCAAAACTCCCTGTGTGAGCCCTGATCTTTCAAGGCGGGCC
>CAUYQV010024413.1:0-20206 GCA_963574575.1 Galagoides demidoff | reverse complement strand
GTTAGATGATATCTCAAAGTAGTTTTGATTTGCATTTCTCTGATGATTAAGGATGGTGAGCATTTTTTCATATATCTGTAGGCCATGCACTGATCTTCTTTAGAGAAATTTCTCTTCAAATCCCTTGCCCACTCTGAGATGGGATCACTCGTTTTCTTCTTGCTAATATGTTTAAGTTCTCTATGGATTCTGGTTATTAAACTTTCGTCAGAGACATGACCTGTGAAAATCTTCTTCCGTTCTGATGGCTGTCTGCTCGCCTTACTTACTGTGTTATTGGCTATGCAGAAGCTCTTTAGCCTGATCAGGTCCCAATAGTGTATTTTTGATGTTGCTTCAATTGCCCAGGATGTCCTCCTCATAAAACGTTCACCCAGGCCGATTTCTTCAAGTGTTTTCCCTACACTTTCTTCTAGTATTTTCATGGTTTCATGTCTATCTCCATCTTTCTTAATGGCTGCATAGTATTCCATGGTGTACATATACCACAGTTTATTGATCCACTCATGGATCGATGGGCACTTGGGCTTCTTCTATGACCGGGCAATTATGAATTGGGCTGCAATAAACATTCTGATACAAATATTTTTGTTGTAATGTGGTTTTTGGTCTTCTGGATATATACCTAATAAAGGAATTACAGAATCAAATGGCAGGTCAATTTTTAGTTCTCTAAGTGTTCTCCAGACGTCTTTCCAAAAGGAATGTATTAGTTTGCATTCCCACCAGCAGTGTATAAGTGTTCCCTTTTCTCCACATCCATGCCAGCATCTCTGGTTTGGGGATTTTGTGATAAGGGCTAATCTTACTGGAGTTAGGTGATATCTCAAAGTAGTTTTGATTTCCATTTCTCTGATGATTAAGGATGGCAAGCAATTTTCATATATTTGTAGGCCATGTGCCTATCTTCTTTAGAGAAATTTCTCTTCAAGTCCCTTGCCAGGCCACTTTCTTAAGGCATCTTTTCTTTTTTTGGTTTATTTTTATTAAAGTGTGATTTATAGGGGTGGAGCAAGATGGCGAACCAGGAAGACTGTCAGGCTGAGTTCTCCCAGAGCAACTGAGAAATGAAGAGTTAGTCGGGCAGTTTGGAGTGATAATTTTGCCCGGTGCTGTGGCTCAGGGTGTGCTGTGAGGTGATGGGGTGCTGGTTGTTATATGTGAACTGGAGCAGTGAGGTGGAGATATGACTCTTGGCAAGTCTTGTATGGGCCACTGGTGGGAGCCCAAGGTGGCTGCAGCTGCTGGGAGCCACAGAGGTACTGGATTTGAGAAAGCCTTTTTGCAGTTTTGGTCCTCAGGGGAAGTGCAGTGTGTGGATTGCTGGCAGTATATAGTAGCCAGATTTGATGACTGGCTGGAGCAGATTTGCCACTGGTTTGGCAGTGGTAGAGACACCTGGTCTGGGAAGGTCCTGGTAGAAAGGGGTTGGCCATTATGGCAAGGTTGTGAGAAGGTCACGAGGCCGGGCCCAGTACAGGAACATAGCCTTTTTAGTTCTGCCTGCTAGGATCAGCCTAGTTGTGATAGGCTCAGGGACTTAGTACCCCAGGAGAACTGTTGTGAGGCCAGCCTCTGAAGTATTCAGGAGAGATCTGAGTTCCCAACCAGTGGAACATGATTGCTGAGGAAATAATCAAGCGATCATTGAGGACATTTAAGTTGGGAATCTGGTATATGTCTGGGTTCTAGAGAGAGGTTATCTGCTGTATTGTCCGTCCCCTAATACTACAGCGCCACCTGATGGTCTAGCAATATATTGCAACACAAATATTTTCCTACTAAAATCGAACCCTCTGGCCATGTATATATATATGCTTTTATGTATATAGCTATATATGAAATTAGTTTTTTCTTTCTTCTTTTTTTGAGACAGATCCTCATTATGTCACCCTCTGTAGAGTGCTATGGCGTCACAGCTCACAGCAACCTCAAACTCTTGGGCTTAAGCAATTCTCTTGCCTCAACCTCCCAAGTAGCTGGGACAAAAGATGCCAGCCATAATGCCCAGCTATTTTTTTGGTTGCAGTTGTCATTGTTGTTTAGCAGGCACAGTCTGGGCTGGAACCCGCCAGCCTTGGTGTATGTGGCCTGTGCCCTAACCATTGAGCTACAAGCACTGAGACTCTTTTTTTCTTATTATTGCACTTTCTTTTTCCTTTTTTTGTTTATTTTTTCATTTATTTTTTACTGAGTTTGCTCATTTAGGGTTATTAAGAGCTTTATGATATTTTGTCTTGATGTGATTTGTTTTTTGCTTTATTTGCATGGTTTTCTTTTCTTAACTTCTATTTTTACTTTTGTCAAGGGCAAGGGCTTCTGCATTTTTTTTTTTTGTTAAAGTATTTTAGTTTCATTTTTTCTCTCTTCATATTTCACTACAGTACATTCTCTCTTTAGACAGAGACTCTTCTATCTTTCTCATCTCTTCCACAACAATCAGCTCTGCAACAGCTAAGCTCTCCCTTCCCTTTTTTTTTTGTCTCTCTCATTTCTTTCTTTAGTTCACTTCCCTTTGTCTCCTCTATTAGATACAATGGTTTTTTTTTTTTTAGATAGCAGTGGCAGACCACACTGCAGAATTTTTCTATTTTGTTTTCATTCTTACTAAATTTTTCCTTAGTGTTTATTGTTTTTGCTCTATTCCTTTCCTTCCTAGTCTTGCAAGAGGAAGAGTCTGATTCTGCTCAGGCAGATAAGGCTGCTTGATTTCAAAGAATCTCCTAGTTCAGCCCTGTCAAAACCCTTGAGTTACAAGTGTGGCCTTAGCACCAACTTGGTCAATACCATTTCTTCCATCACTCTCAAACTCTCTTTCTGACCTCTTTCTCTCCTTTTCTCCAGGAGTTTTTTCTTTTCTTTTCTTTCTTCTGTTATTCTTACTCCCCCTTTTTTCTTTTCCTTTATACTGTCACTCTTTTTAACTCTTTCTTTCTTTCCCCCCCATTTCTCCTTATCTTCTCCTTACCTTCCTCCTTATTTTGGTCTCATACTAAGAGGTCTCTTCATCACATAAACTCTGAGACGAGGTAATTTGAAGAAAAGGAGGCAGTCAGAAGGAAAAATGTACACAAAGAAGTGAACAAGAAAAATACACACATGAAGAGGAACCAAAAGTAAAATTCAGGCACAATGAAAAACCAAAACAGAGCAACTACTCTAAGGGAGGAGGCAGCTTTTATAGAAGATGCATCCTATAAAGAATTACTAATCTTACAGAAGGGGAATTTAAAATATGATTAAGACAATAAAGGCAATGGATGAGAAAATAGAAAGACAGAACCAAAAGTTGGATGAGAGATACGTAGAATATAGAAAAGACATGGATGAGCTTAAGGAAATGAAGGAGACAATTAGGGAATGTAAAGAAGCAGTAGAAAATATCAAAAATAAATTAGACCACAGAGAAGAGAGAACATTAGAGTTAGCAGACAAAATCTTTGAGTTAACACAGGTTGTTACAGAGTCAGAAAAGAAAAGAGAGAAAGCAGAGCAGGTGTTTAGAGAACTACGAGACTCCATGAAGTATTCAAATATACGGATAATAGGAACCCCTGAAGGAGAAGAAGATTGTCCCAAAGGTATGGAAGCCATACTGGAGACTATTATAAATGAAAACTTCTGAAGTTTTACCAAAGATCCTGACACATTCTTTTCAGATAGATATCGAACTCTGGCAATCTCAATTCTAACAGACCCTCTCCAAGACACATTGTAATGAACCTATCCAAAGTCAAGATGAAGGAAAAAGTACTGCAAAGAGCTAGGAGTAAGTGCCAATTGACCTATAAAGGGAGAGCCATTAGGATGACAGTAGACTTCTCAACTGAAACTTTCCAAACCAGAAGAGCATGATCATTTACTTTTAACATCCTTAAACAAAATAATATTCAGCCCAGAATCCTGTATCCTGCTAAACTTAGCTTCAAAATTGATGGAGAAATAAAAAATTTTGCAGATGTATAAGCACTAAGGAAATTTACCACAACAAGACTAGCTCTATGGGACTACTCAGACCTATTCTCAATACTGAACACCACAATGGACCACCACCACAGTAAACACCTAGAAGCCAAAGGCCAGAGCTTAGCTTCCACAATGGCACAAAGGATAAAACTACACAAAAAACTAGCTCGTAATAAGATGAATAAAATTCCACCACACTTATGGATATTCTCAATAAATGTCAATGGATTGAATTCTCCACTGAAAAGGCACAGGCTGGCCAATTGGATAAAAAAGCATAAGCCATCTATATGCGGTCTCCAGGAGACACATCTAGCCCTGAAGGACAAATTAAGACTCAAGGTAAGGGATGGAAAACAGTGTTTCAAGCAAATGAAAATGAGAAGAAAGGAGGGGTTGCAATCTTATTCTCAGATACAAGTGGATTTAGAAAGACAAAGATGGGAACTACATACTGGTCAAAGGAACAATACAACAAGAAGACATCTCAATTTTAAACATTTATGCACCTAACTTAAATGTCCCCAGATTTATCAAACAGACCTTGAGGGTTCTGAGCAGTATGATATCCCATAACACCATAGTAGCTGGGGACTTTAATACCACTCTGAAAGAACTGGCCAGATCCTCTAAACAGAAACTCAACAAAGATACAAAGGACTTAAACATGATCCTAGATCAAATGGGATTAATAGACCTATATGAATGACACTATCTCAAAACAAAAGAGTATACTTTATTCTAGTCAGATTATGGCACATACTTCAAAATAGATCACATCCTAGAATACAAATCAAACCTCAGCAAAATTAAAGGAATAGGAAGTATACCATGTCTCTTCTTACACCACAAGGCTATTAAGGTGAATCTCGACTCCAACAACAGTGTTCATCCCCACACAAAGTCTTGGAAACTAAACAAACTTATGCTGAATGATAGTTGGGTTTTAAAGTGGAGTTTTTTAAATTTCCTCAAACATAACAATAATGAAGACACCAGTTACCAAAACCTCTGGGATACAGCTAAAGCAGTCCTGAGAGGAAAATTTATTGCACTAGATGCTTACCTTCAGAAAACAGAAAGTGAGCACATCGGCACACTCACAAACCACCTTATGAAATTGGAAAAAGTAGAACACTTTAATCCTAAACCCAGCAGAAGAAAAGAAATAGCCAAAATTAAATCAGAGATTAATAAAATTGAAAGCAAAAAAAATCATTCAGAAAATTAGTGAAACAAAAAGTTGTTTTTTTGAAAAAGTAAGTAAAATAGATAAACATTTGGCCAGACTAACTAGAAACAGAAAAGTAAAATCCAGTAGCCTCAATCAGAAATGATAAAGGGGAAATAACAACAGATGCCACAGAGATACACGAGACTACCTCTGAATACTACAAGAAACTCTATGCCCAGAAATTTGACAATGTGAAGGAAATGGATCAATATTAGGAATCGCACCCTCTCCCTATACTTAGCCAGGAAGAAATAGAGCTCCAGAAATGACCAATTTCAAGCACTGAGATCAAAGAAACAATAAAAAAATCTCCCACCAAAAAATTGCCCTGGTC
The DNA here is from genome assembly GCA_963574575.1 of Galagoides demidoff. Taxonomy (NCBI): domain Eukaryota; kingdom Metazoa; phylum Chordata; class Mammalia; order Primates; family Galagidae; genus Galagoides; species Galagoides demidoff. Next base: position 14,672 of record CAUYQV010024413.1, on the reverse strand, counting down.
TGAATGGCTTCACACCAGAATTCTATCAAACCTTCAAAGAAGAGCTTAGCTTATTCCCATACTGCAGAAACTATTCCAAAAAATTGAAGAGGAAGGAATATTCTTCACATGTTCTACAAAGCAAACATTATCCTGATAGCAAAACCAGGAAAAGACCCAGCTAAAAAGGAGAACCTCAGACAAATTTCCCTAATGAATATAGATGCAAAAGTTCTCAACAAAATCCTAGCCAATAGGCAACAGCTTCTCATCAAAAAGGTCATACATCAAGATCGAGTAGGTTTCAGCTCAGGGATGAAAAGCTGGTTTAATATACAAGTCCATGAACATAATTCACCATATCAACAGAAGCAAAAACAAAGACCATATGATCCTTTCAACAGTTGCAGAAAAAGCATTTGATAAAATCCAGTATCCTTTTCTAATTAGAATACTGAAGAGTATAGGCATAGGTGGCACATTTCTTAAGCTGATGGAAGCTATCTATGACAAACCCACAGCTAATATTTTACTGAACAGAGTAAAACTGAAAGCTTTTCCATTTAGAACTGGAACCAGACAAGGTTTTTTTCTATCATCACTACTATTCAACATAGTGCTGGAAGTTCTAGTCAATACTATTAGGTAAGAGAAGGAAATAAAGGGCATCCAAATGGGAGCAGAAGAGGTCAAACTCTCCCTCTTTACTGACTATATAATCTTATACTTTGAGAACCCCAAAGACTCAATCCCAAGACTCTTGGAGAGGATCAAAAAATATAGTAGTGTCTTAGGATCTAAAATCAATGTCCACAGGTCAGTAGCCTTTGTATATGCCAATAACAGCCAAGATAAGAAACTAATTAAGGACACAATCCTCTTCATAATAGCTTCAAAGAAAATAAAATACCTAGGAATATATCTAACAAAAGAGGTGAAGGACCTCTATTGTGGGGAGTTGACCTCCTGGGAGGCAAGGTCCCCCAGTTTTGAGGAACCACATCTAAGTCAAAGACCGAATGCAACCTGGCCCCAGCTGTTTCCTGTTATGGCTGGTTCTTGAACCAGATTAGAATGGAGACATGCCCTTTTGGTCATCTCAGACTGCTGAGAATGCTATTCTGCTTTTAATCAAGTTATCAAATTATGACAAAATCATGCCTTCAAGCTATGGTATATAAAAGCTGTGCAATAAGCTGAGGTTGCCTTTTCCTATTGAGGAAAGGTCACCCTGATCCTGCTATTTTCTGTGTCTCTTTTTCTATCCCACACTGGTCTACTCCCGGGTTTTCCTAATAACTTGGTTAGGCTGGTTCCTGGCACTCTATGAAGAAAATTATGAAACTCTAAAAAAAGAAACAGAAGATATTAACAAATGGAAGAAGATACCATGCTCATGACTGGAAAGAATCAACATTATAAAAATGTCTATACTTCCCAAAGCAATCTACAGATTCAATGCCATCCCTATTAAAATACCAACACCATACTTCCGAGACTTAGAAAAAATAATTCTTCATTTTGTATGGAGCCAGAAAAAACCTCGTATAGCTAAGGCAAGGTTTAGTAATAAAAAAATGCTGGGGGCATCAGCCTACCAGACCTTAGGCTGTACTACAATGCCATAGTGATCAACACAGCATGGTATTGGCACGAAAATAGATACCTGGAACCAAATAGAAAACCAGTAGATGAAACTAACATTGTACAGCCACCTAATCTTTGATAAACCAAACAAGAACATAAACTGGGGGAAACAATTCCTATTCAATAAAGGGTGTTGGGAGAACTGGATGTCCACATGTAAAAGACTGAAACTAGACCTGCACCTTTCTCCGTTTACAAAAATTGATTCAAGAAGGATAAAAGACCTAAATCTAAGGCATAAAATGATAAAAATCCTCAAAGAAAGCATGAGAAAAACACTTGAAGATAACGGCCTGGGGAACGACTTTATGAAGAAGACTTCCATGGCAATTGCAACAACAACAAAAATAAACAAATGGGATTTAATTAACTTGAAAAGCTTCTAAGCTAAGGAGACAACAACCAAAGCAAATAGACAACCTATACAATGGGAAAGGACATTTACATATTTTGAAGCAGACTAAAGCTAAATAATTAGGATCTACAGAGAGCTCAAATTAATCAACATAAAAAGAGCATACAATCCCTTATCTCATTGGGCAAGAGAGATGAATAAGACCTTCTCTAAAGAAGACAGATGAATGGCCAACAAACATATGAAAAAATATCCATTGTCCCTAATTACTAGAGAAATACAAATCAAAACCACCTTGAGATATCATCTAACCCCAGTGAAAATGGCCCACATTACAAAATCTCAAAACTGCAGATGTTGGCATGGATGTGGAGAGAAGGGAATACTTTTACACTGCTGGTGGGACAGCAAATACAATCTTTTTGGAAGAAAGTATGGAGAATCCTCAAAGAACTCAAACTAGACCTCCTATGTGATCCTGCAATCCCTCTACTGGGCATCTACCCAGAAGAAAAAAAATCCTTTTACTATAAGGATATTTTCATTAGACTGTTTATCACAGCTAAATTTACAATTGCCAAAATGTGGAATCAGCCCAAATGCCCACCAATCCAGGAATGGATTAACACGTTGTGGTATATGTATATCATGGAATACAATTCAGCCATTAAAAAGATGGAGACTTTACATCTTTTGTATTAACCTAGATGAAAGTGGAACACATTCTTCTTAGTAAAGCATCACAAGAATGGAGAAGCAAGAAACCTATGTACTCAGTTCTTATATGAGTACAATTAATGATCTAGCACACACTGGGGTTGGGGGAAGGGGAGAGCAGGGAGAAGGAAGGATGGAGGGGGATGTGGAGTCACAGTGTGTGACACACCTTTTGGGGGTGGGACACAATTATAAGAGGGACTTTACCAAAGAAATGGAATCAATATAACCTGGTTCTTTGTACCCTCAATGAATCCCCAACAACAACAAAAAAAATTGTGATTTATATACAATAAAATTCATCAATTTAAATATATAATGTGATGAGATTTCATGTATATACAATCATGAAGACACCACCATAATCAAGGCATAGAATATTTCAATGACCTTAAAATTAGCCTCATGCTCCTCTGTGGACAATGTGATGCTCCTGTGGTCAGACCTTGGCTGTTACTCTTGCCATGGTCCGATAGCTCTGCTTTTTCCAGTGTACCACATGAGTTGAGTCTTACACTACAATAATCTTTTGTTTTGATTTCGTTTGCTTACCACAATGCTTTTGGGATTTATCCATGTGTTGTATGAGTTAATGCTGCATTTATCTTTGTTGCTAAAAATATTTTTGTTCACTTACCACAATGCTTTTGGGATTTCTCCATGTGTCATATGAGTTAATATTGCATTTGTTTTTGTTGCTAAAAATGTATGAGTATACCAGAATTTGTTATGATAACTTGAGTTCCTTCCAATTTTTATCCATTGTGAATAAACATGCTATAAATATTCACATACAAAATCTTTGGATGGATGTATTTTCTTTTGAGAAAATATGTAGAAATGAAATTGTTGGATTATGTGAAATGTATATGTTGAATTTTTAAAAATTTTGTATTCCCATTAGCAACAGATCTGAATTTTAGTTCTCCACATCATGCCTGCATTGGTATTGTTAGACTTTTTTAAAAAATGATGTTGAACATCTTTCTGTGTGGTTATTCATTGTTTCTTTGGCAAAATATCTGTCCAATTCATTTACCTGTTCTTAATAAGTTTTTCTGTCTTATTTTTCATATGCTGGAATAAAATCTTTATTAGATACAGTTTTTCACATTTTTCTTCAAGTCTAATTTGTCATTTCATTTTGTCAGTAGGGTTTTATGAAGAGTAAAAGATTTTATTTATCTATCTATCTATCTATCTATCTATCTATCTATCTATTTATTGAGACAGAGTCTCAGTATGTTGCCCTTGGTAGAGTGCCATGGCATCACAGCTCACAGCAACCTCAAACTCTTGGGCTTAAGCGATTCTCTTGCTTCAGCCTCCCAAGGAGCTGGGACTACAGGTGCCTGCCACAATGCCCAGCTACCTTTTCACTGCAGTTGTCATTGTTGTTTAGCTGGGCCAGGCTGGGCTCAAACCCACCAGCTTCAGTGCATGTGGCCAGCACTATAACCACTGTGCTATGGGCACTGAGCCAAAGATTTTATTTTTTATGTTCAATTTATCAATATTTTCTATTTTGGATTCATCCTTTTCTATTTCCTGCATAACTCAAGTTCACTGATATTTTTTCGTCATATTAAAATCTATGAATAGATTTCAAATTTTCAAGTTGTTTTCATGAAGTAAGATTTCCTCCAACTATTTCCTTTTTTAGTTTATGAATAGTTAAATGTCCCAACACCATTTATTGACAAAGTTATTTCTCCATTTAATTACCTTGTCATTTTGTCAAATGCCAATTGGCCTTATATGTGGGTTGTTTCTGGACTTCCCATTTAGTTCTGTTGATCTGTTTCTCTACCCTGACACTGAACCACATTGCCTTAGGCCAGTGATTTTCAACTATTGTTCCACAGCACACTGGTGTGCCATGAGAGGATCTTAGGTATGCTGTGAAAATTTTGAAAGATCATTAATTAAATTATTTTCTAAAGAAATTCAAAGCACAGTAAGCATATTCTTTTTTGATGAACATAATTTAAGCATACCATGGAAGTTTAATTATAGGTTCAAGTGTGCTGTGAGATAAAAAAAAATGAAAAACACTGCTATAGGCTAACAGTGAAAGTTGGAGTCAGGTAGCATCTGTCATCCAACTTTGTTTTCTTCTTTTAATACTATTCTAGCTTCTATTCATTCTAGCTTCTTTACATCTGAATTTAGAATCAATGTGTCAATTTCCACCAAGAAAATGCCTACTGGGATTTAAACTGTGGTTTCACTGAATCTATACATTGATTTGAGGAGAATTGACCAAGGAGAATAATACCAAGTCTTTCAACCCATGAACATTATTGTCTCTCCATTTATTTGAGTCTTGTTTTGTGGTTTGCAGTGCACAAGCCTAGAACATATTTTATGTTAATATCTTTAAAGAATTTATTTATTGATGACACACTAGAATGACATTTACTTTTAAAAATTTAATTTCCAATTGTTCGTTATTTTTATATAAAAATACGATTAGTGGGGGTGGTACCTGTAGCTTAGTGGGTAGGGCATCGGCCACATACACCGAAGCTGGGTTTAAACCCAGCTCAGGCCAGCTAAAACAATGACAACTGTAACAACAACAACAAAAAAATCCAGGTGTTGTGGCAGGTGCCTGTAGTCCTTGCTATTTGGGAGGCTGAGGCAAGAGAATCACTGAAGCCCAAGAGTTTGAGGTTGTTGTGAGCTGTGATGCCACAGCACTCTACCCAGGGTGATATCTTGAGACTCTGTCTCAAAAAAAAAAAAAGATACAATTAGTGTTTGTATACTGACCTTGTCATCCTGAAACCTTTCTAAATTCACACACTAATTCTCATCATATTTTTATAGATTACTTATTTTCTATGTAGATCATCAAGTTGTCTGCAAAGAGTTTTTTTTTTTTTATCACATTTAGGTGTTAATTTTTCTGTATGGTGTGAGGTAGTGTAATAGATTATAAAAACAGCTACAAACTCTTTCCCTTTGGACACTACTGATCCTCCCACCAAAAGGTGAAATCTTTTTCCCAGCCCTCAATCTGGACTGGACATTTGATTTGCACCCTCCCCGAGCCTTTTGCCAGCCTCCCCCTTAGCTCCTGAAGTTTGGAGGTGCCTCTGCTCAGGTCCTGTGTCCAACCAGGGCTTCCTGTAGAAGATTCCCCATGGAGAATGGGTGCTTAACATACAAGAAAGCAGACCAGAGAAGGGGATCCCTTCTCAGAACCCCAGAATCTTTTCATGATAAAAATTGGCTCCTGTTGTCCAATACTCTGCCACCTGCTGGTTATTTAATTTTCAAATGCTAGATTTCCTTATCATTCATTATTTTTTCTTTTAAAAAATGAATTGTATTTTGTATATTTAAGGCATACAACATGAAGTAAGTGTGTGTGTGTGTGTGTGTGTGTATGTTTGCTATAGTGGAACAAACTAACATGTCCATCATCTCATACAGTTACCCATTTTTTCTCTCTGTGGAAAGAGCAGATCTACTTATATAGCAAAACTCCTGAATACAATATGTTACTCTTAACTATAGCCCTTATGTTGTATCTTAGGTTTCTAGACTTGTTCACTCTACATATTTGCTATTTTGTATCTTTCGACCTACACCTCACCATTTCCTCCTTCCACTCTAGCCAGGATAACCACTATTTATACTCTATGTGTGTATATTTCATCTTTCTTTTTAGGTTTCATATATAAGTGAGATTAGTGGGTAGTCTTACCACACAGAGACATGAGAGTATTAAAGAAGTAAATGTCTAAAAGTGGCCCTAAGTTATGGTATCAAATGGTGGCATCCTCATCCTCCTTATAAAAACACAAAGTTAGGTACCCTCTAAATCTGAATGCAAAAGGATTCCCAGAAGGCAATGAGGAAGAGTCCATACCCAGAGATGGTGTCAAGGGCACTCTATGTCAGGGAGTAGGAGGTTTGAGAGTCTCCAGGGAGTTTCAGTGGCTGATACTGGGTACTTACCCTCACCAGCACCTGGCAGCTCCACTCCATGTGTGGGAGAGTCCAGAGTGAGACAAGGTCTGCAGGAAGCAGGGGACCAACCCAGCTTGGTAGCTGCTGGGAATTAGCAGAGATATGTATTTTAATAATCAGTGAGTTATTTTATACAAAGTACACAACTTTCTCTTAGTGTGGATTCAGTAAAAATTAAAATATATTGTTAAATTGAATAAGAACTTTCTGAGCTTGCACAAGGATGAGATAAAAGGAGGCTGCTATCAGGCCCCTGGCTGGGCCAAAGCAGAGCCCTCCCTGTCCTGCAGTCCCATGGGGGAGAGTGCAGACACCATGAAGCAATGAGAAAGCAACCAGCTGGGGCCTGATTCAGAAATTCCACGTGTTCCTACAGAAAGAGAGGCCACTCTCTGGGGGATTCCCTTCCTGATGTGCTTGAAAGTCAAGGGTTTTGATTAGAAATAGTGTGTTCCATCTGAGGGCTTGGGGAGGGTCAGCATGACAGGTCCTGTGTGTGCAATTGTGTTCAGTGACTCAAGTCTGTGTGCATGTGACATGAAGTATGTGTCTGTGTGAGCATGTGCACAGGTGCATTCAAGAGTGGCAAACCCATGACTCACACTGCCCACCCACTGAGTATGGATTTCCAGCCAGCACTTTCTCAGAGGAAGAATCTGGAGCCCTGCTCATACATAATAGTTACTTCTCTTGGGAACTGTAGTCTCAGTTGTGAGTTGACTAACTGGTCTTCTGTTCTCTGTGTGTTCTCTGGCAGGTGCATGTCAGACATACCTGGAGACTCTGCATGTGCTTCTCTGAATTGGGTCAGGTGCTGCCTGGATGGAATTTCTGGGGAATTAAGACATTCCTGGTAGGGATTCTTGGCTGAGGGACTCCTCAGGGAAGCACTTCACAGTGAACTGAAACTGTCCAGTGTTCAACCCAGGCAATTGGAGCTTAGACAGGCTGCTACAGGTTGGTTTGGTAGAACTGTCTGTTCCAGGCTCCAGAGTTATGGGAAATTCTTGTCTAGGAGGGAACCACCTATGAGACATTTGGGGCCAGAAGAAGAGATGCCTATGTAGTTCCTTGGAGTCTTGAAAGATGAAAGGCCACAGTGCCAGCCCTGGCAGACTCTGTGTCAGGACTGAGCTGGGTCAGGGCCTGCTCTGTTGGGAGCATGACCTCAGTCCTGACTCCTGCTGGAAGCATCTGGGAGCTTTTACTCAATTCCATGCTCTCTGCAAACCACAGAAGTTTTAATACCTGGTGTGTCCTGGCCTTAGCATTTTAACAGCTTCCAGATGATCCACTGTACAGTTGAGGATGACAGCTCCAACCTAGAGCAGGGAAAAACCCATGGGGTCTGGATCTGTGTGTGTGTGGGTGGCTACAGCAAAGGCAGTAGGTTTGAGCAGGCTGGGCTATATGCGTTTCTTTTTCTTGCACCCCCATTTTCCCTAGCAGGCAGAGGATCCAGTGAAGTACCTGTACAGGGTGGCTCTGCTGATTGCTTGCCTGTCTCCACCAGCGTCACTGGTGTTCTCAAACCCATGAGCCCCACAGGAGCAACCTGAGCTGCTGGAAAGTGTGTCACTTTCCTGGGCACTAGGTGGGGCAGTGATACCCTGGCCCCTGGCCAGCCATTGGTTAGAGGGCAGCAGCCACTATTTATGCTCATGGGAGATAAACATGGGCAGCTTCTTTGGCAGGCTTGTGGGCGTCCCAGGCTCTCTGTGTGGCTGTACAGGCACTCTTATCTTTGAACCAGGGTCTCATGCATCTCCACCTGCCAAGAGCCAAGACAGTTCTGTTCATCTCAGTGTCTATAGAGAAGGAGACAGATCGAAAGTTTGTCAGCAGAAAGCTAGTACAACAGTTGGTGGGTCACACAACACAGGCTCTGCCCAATGATTTAAGTGCCTAATGGAGGACACTTTCATGGCATTATAGCTCTGGATAACTGTGGGAAAGAGAGGAAGACTTTAAGAAGTGTTTAGATTATGCCATTTAAGTGAAAGAGACGTACTCATAGTGATCCTCCCCATCTGTCAAGGTGCATCTTCCATGCTATTTCCTTTGAGGTCACCACTGCTTGCCAAACTGTGTGTGAATCCTCTCTAGTGGGATCCTGTTGTGGTTTGAATGTTTGACTCTCCAAACCTTTTGCTGAAATTGGATCTCCAGTGTTGGAGGTGGGAATTGTTTGGATCATGGGGCAGATTCCTCATTAGTGGGTTAATGTCCTTCCTTGGGGGTAAGTTCTTACTACTAGATATGCAAGAGTTGGCTGTTAAAAAGAGCCATACACCTCCATTCTCTCCTCCTCCTTTGCTATGTGATCTCTGACACGTAGCTCCCCTTCACCTCCTATCCTGCGAGGAAGCTCCTCAAGGCTCTCACAGACCCAGATGGCCAACCCTGAACCTTGTGCCATCATAGTTATGAGCCAAATAACCTGTATTTATTTATGAATTATTAGTCTCAGGTGTTCCTTTACAGTAACACAAAATGGACTAAGACAGCTCCCAATAGCCTTGTCTCTCTTTGCTTTTCCCTCCTGAGGAAGGAGGCCCTGCTCAGTGTGTGTCCCTTTATCTGCCTCAGGTGGTATGACTTTTGCAAGTCTCTGATCAATATTTGTTGTCATTATTTCAGTGACTTCCAATTCTCACATACAAATCAGTGATTTCAAACCAAATTTTGCAACCAATTTCAAATATTTGTGTTGTAAAAACACTCACAGCATAGGACAAGCTCGTGTTTTTCCCCATCAGCAAGAGCAGTGCTATGTTGTGCTGCCAGGTCCTCAAACACAGAAAGAGAAGTTTTTTGAAGTTCCATGTTCCTTAAATTTTTCCAGTATTCTCTTTAATGGGAACAAAGACTTTGTGTTCTGGAATGAAATAAACTTGTTTCAAAAGGATTTAATCATTGGAAAGGGCAAGAAACATGATAATTTCATATAAACTTAAGTCAGCCAAGAGAAGACATGAGGGAGGAGCCCAGAACCATACACAGGCCTCTCAGATATGGCCTTGAGATTTCTAAGAGTGTTCATGGCCTGTAGTGCAAGCCCTAAGAAACTCCTTCCAAAGAGGAGCAATGAGCACCATTGAGCAACTTCTGGTCTTTCTTAAGTTTTATTTGGATGTGTAAAGAGGGAGGGAAGTACAACACCTTCCCTATGTGTCTAAAATGGACAAATGTCCAGTTACATAAACAGGGGTCTTACAGGTGTCCAAGGCCAATGCTATGCTCTCTTACCAGCTGAAAGGAAAGTCAGTGTATTGAAATTGATATACGTCATTCTGCAGGGAGTTCCAGAGAAAATGACAGATCCCGAGTCTCCCTAAAAATATGTTTGGAATCTGCATCTTGGGACAGAGGAACAGGTGGTGTAAGGTCCACACTCCAGTGGGTACCACCAGCACCCCCCAGGAGGAGCAGTTTTGCAGGGCTCTGCTGCCACTGTGGCTCACATCCATGATCCCTGTGTGACTGGTGGTGCAACTGCAGAAGTGCCTTTGCCTGTGTCTGTGAAGAGACAAGTAACAAAACCACCTCACAGAAGTATTGTGTGATCAAGTTAGAGAATAGAGAAAAGCTCTTAACATAGCAAAGGTTGGAATGGAGATTCCCAGTGGCCCTGAACACTGAGTTGTTCACTGCAGATTTCCCTTTTGGATCAAATAGTATTTGGCAAAGAATAGGCACATGATAAGTACCTGTTGGATAAATGAATTACAGTTAGTAGCATTGTCAGGTTTAGCCACGTGCCTGCTTCAAATGGCAAATACAACTTAGTGAAGCACCCCTACAAAGCCTAGCTTGAAGAAAGGCTAAATTAGGTTTATACCACACATTATTCTAATAAGATTACTCATCATATGGATTTATTTATGCATTGGTATGAGGCTGGTTCTATGACCTAAATGCATTTCTCAAAATTTATATTTTGAAGAAATTGAGTCGCTAATAACTGCATGAAGTGCTGGGACCTTCAGAATGTGATTAAGTCATGTGAGTAGAGACCTCATGAATAGGATTAGGCATCCTTATGAAAAAGCTTGATGGGGGAGAGTTTGCCTCCTGCATGTCCATCTGTAGGGGAGGATGTAGTCCTCCCCAGAGAATGCAGCAACAGGTGTCATCTCGAAGGCAGAGAGTGGTCCCCACCAGACACTGACTCTGCCTTGATCTTGGACTTCTCAGGCTCCAGAACTTTGATAAATAAATCTCTATTCTTCATGAATTATCCAATCTCAAGTGTGTTATTATAGGAGCACAAATGGCACCTTTCAAGGATCATTATCTGTGTTTCCACGTGATCTATTGTGAGTGCCACTGAATGTGCTTGTCCCTCTGTGGCTGTCCAAGGCTCCACATGCAGACAACACTATTCACATCAGAGATTCTGTTATTTTGAAAATATTGTATATTTTGAAGCAGAGCAAGATGGCGGAGGGGATGCATCCCTGAGTCAACTCTCCTGGTGGTTTCAGGTGAGAGTGGGGGACTGGATCTCTTCCATGTGGAGTGCTGGCATGGACAAGCAGCACAGGGCGAGCAGCAAACAGGTGAATTGCTGGATTGGAAGTGTAGCCCAGAACTACGGTGTCAGCCAGAAAAAACTCAGGGCAGCAGCTGAAATGGCGCCATATGCAACCTGTGGCACCAGGTCCGCGGCTTGTGTCCTGAGAGGCAGAAACCAATCCCTCCCCCAAGAAGGGCTCCTGTGCCCAATTTGTGAGGAGTTTGTGTGTTTCGCTGAGAGTGTGGTGAGGCATGGATTCCCGAGCGGAATTTAGCAGCCAGAAACGGGAGACATTTGGACCTGGTTTGGGGCATCAGGGATCCAGGCATTTGGACAGAAACTTGAGGGGAAGGGATTCTACTTAGGAACCGATCCATCCTGTAATTTTGGAAGTCTGTGTGTGGCTGCACTGATGCGGAGACCCACAGGGGGAATCAGTTCCCTTCCTACAAACACTGAAAAATCTTTTGAGCAGGTCTTGGCAGTGGTGGCGGTGGCAGCCTCGGCTCCTTCCCGATCAGAAATAAACTGAATGCGAACGCGCAAGGGGCACCCACCACTTTTCCCTTGGACCACAACAGTTTTCTGTTCAAGGAGAAGTTAGGAGTTGAGTGCAGGGAATCGGTTCCCTTCCTACAAACACTGAAAAATCTTTTGAGCTCGCTGCAGTGGCAGCGGTAGCGGCCCCTCCCCCATCAGAAATAAACTGAATGAGGAATGTGCAAGGGGCGCACAGCTCTTTTCCCATAGAGCACAACGGTTTTCTGTTCAAGGGGAAATTAGGAGTTGAGTGAAAGTCTGGCGAAGTGTGGACGGTGTCCCAAGTTTGGAGGACAGATATGAGTGGGTGGCCAGCCAGAAACCAGATGTAATGTAAAACTCCAAAAATAGTGTCTCCATAACACCTCTCCCAGAAGTGTAGAGAACTCAATCTGACCTGCAAACAGCCATCTGGCATCTGAAGCTAATCCAAGATGCCCAACACTTTGTGGGAACTGTTGTAGGGAGAATCTGTGCAACCTGCCAGCAAAGATTCTCCTTTTTTATATATATATATTTTTTCTTCTCTTTTTTTCATTTTTTTCTTTCTATTTTTGGTTTCAGCGCGTGAACCACTCACAGCGCCTCCTGCTGTCTACAAAGTATATTGCAGCATAATTATATATATATATATATTTTTTTTTTTTTTTTTGAGACGGAGCCTCAAGCTATACCCCTGGGTAGAGTGCCATGGCATCACAGCTCACAGCACCCTCCAACTCCTGGGCTCAAGCGAGTCTCCTGCCTCCACCTCCCAAGTAGCTGGGACCACAGGCGCCCGCCACAACGCCCGGCCATTTTTTGGTTGCAGCCATCATTGTTGTTTGGCGGGCCCGGGTTGGGGATTCAAACCCGCCACTTTAGGTGAACATGGCTGGCGCCTTAGCAGATTGAGCCACAGGCGCCGAGCCTATATATTTTTTTAAACTGGAACCCCACCACATTCAAAAAGGGGATTGTTTGTATATATTCAAAAAATAGTAATTTTCTTAGTGGTGCCCTCCTTTTCCTTTTTAAAAATTTTTTATTTTTTATTTTTATTAGATAGATAGATAGATAGATAGATAGATAGATAGATTTTCTTTCTTCTTTGTTTGTTTTGGTATTTGTATGCTCTATCATTTTATGGCCAACATTTCTGTGGTTTTCTTTTATTACTACTATTTTTTTTCTTTCTTTTTTGGTCTGTTTGTTGGTTTGTCTGTTGTTTTGTTTTCTTTTTTGTCTATTTGTTTACTTGTTTCTGAGTGTCTGGGCATCAGTGTGCTTGTGTGTCTGGTAGCATTTTAGTCTGTTTATTTGTCCGCTTGGTTTCAATGTATTTGGTAGTTTGTTAAATCCCCAGGTTGGCTATATTCCCTAACTACAATTTTCACATTCAATAAGAATTTGGAGGAATAGGGGATGAGAGCTGACTGGAGCTACCTTTCAACATAAACTTCATTTCAAGGGGAGAGACAAATGCCAGAAGAACCCAACAAAGCTGATGGTGGGGAGCTGAGCTGAGAGAAGAGATAGATAAATGCACGTCCTCCCCACTGAGGCAAACCACAACTTCAAGAAAACAAATTCCAGATTTAGATTGAGCCCAAGCAGAATATTCTTCAGCTCCCATTGTGTGCCTGAGGCAGATAGGCTTCAACTATCTCTGCTGGCTGGCCACAAAGAGTGGTCACCAAGTGGAGAAGGCATTGACATTACTTGGACTCTGGCAGGCACAAAACCCTGATGAACTCATTGATTTTACCTGGACTCTGGTAGGCACAAAACCCTGACACACTCGCCTATTGGACAGGACTGAGTTACAGAGTCTGGGTTAACAGGAACTGGTAGTGGGGTTAACTGAGACCAAGGTTATCAGAGTCTGCTGGCGAAGGGTGAGTAAGGAGGGGAAAGAGACATCAGCCTCCTTACTCCAAATCGTCTACGGAACAGGCCTTTCTGACTCCTCAGAGCATCAGAGCGAGCCACACTTATACCACCAGTAGATTTCTATTATTTAGTTGCTGGAGACTTTGTGATTTTTCCAACCAGAGAGTGGATACTGATCAGGTCAATAGTTTTGGATCTCTTGATTTGGGCAAATCAACTGGTGGTCAAGGGAGAATCTCTGATGCTCTCTGGATTTTCTCAGGCCTAAATTGTCTTCAGGTGGAACATTCTCCAGTTGTCACTGAGTGCCTAAGACAGCCAAGCCTCAGTTCCCTTTGCTGGTGGGGGTTGAAGAGCAGTAACTGAGTGGAGCTGGCATTGGCTGATTCTGGCAGACACAAAGACCTGCCACATTCGCTTATTGGGCAACTGGGTCATAGCCCTGTGGGGTCTCCAGAGACTGGGTGTGATGAAGGTGGGGTAGGAGGCATCAACCTCCCTAGAATATTTTATTTGCTGGGTAGGTCCCTCTGACCCCACAGAACACCAGGGCAAGTCATACCTGAGCTGCCAGAAGATCCCTGCTGTACAGTTGCCAGAGATCTCTCGAACTTCCCCACCTGAGACTTGTGTTAATTGGGACACTTGACTTAGATAATTTGAACTGGGCCAATCACCTGAGAACTATCTAAAGTGATACCCTGGGGGTATGGCTGAGGGAAGGTGTGATTTTCCTTTCACAAACATCACCAGTAAGGGGAGGGGTGACTTAATCGCTGATATTTCTCCACAGCCAAGATCTTAACCCAGAGTAATTGATTTTCTAAGGTAGAACAGATACCAGCTGAAAACAAGATAGAGACACGCAGGCCCCCAGGCTCTCAGACCATAGCATTATACACATCCTTGGCAAAGCTCTATGGGAAAAGATACAGACACCAGTCCCAGCCTTTGCCCAAAAAGACTAGTAAAATACGACTTCCGGAGCCCCCAAACCAACTTCCTCTTACCTGCTCACCTAGCCAAATGGAGTAAATCCAGCATGGGGCAGAGTCAGCAGAA
>CAUYQV010024412.1:0-10487 GCA_963574575.1 Galagoides demidoff | reverse complement strand
CTGTGGTCCCAGCTACTTGGGAGGCGGAGGCAGGAGACTCGCTTGAGCCCAGGAGTTGGAGGTTGCTATGAGCTGTGATGCCATGGCACTCTACCCAGGGGGATAGCTTGAGGCTCCATCTCAAAAAAAAAAAAAAATTTAGCTGGAGCAGCCAAGGAAGTTTTCTCTATTTCTTAAAAGGTGACAAGGAAGACTTCTTTTAGGAGGTGACATTAGAGAAGGAATGTTTTAGTGTCTTGAGATGAGAACAAACATGCTATGTTCAAGGGGCTGAATGAAGCCCAGGGTGACTGGGATACCATAACTGAATGAGAACATGGAGAGAGATGATTTTACAGTAGGCAAGGGCCAGATCAAGGAGGGCCTTGCAGGCCATGTTCCAGGATTTGGATTATGGTAAACTGATAGTAAACCTTTTGAGGGTTTTAAGCAGGGATTTATATTGACTATTGTGTAGAGAATGGGACACTAGCTAGGAAGTAATTTCCAAGGCCCTAGTGGGAGATGGTGGTGGCTTAGATGAGGAAAGGGAGAGAGGAGACTCCCTCATAGTTTGAATGTCATTAGAATGTGAATTAGCACACCAGTTTATGTCTTTCGTTATTTCTTCATTGGGTCTATAAATGGTAGTTTAGAATGTTGATGATAAGAACAAATGAGCTTATAGGTAGGAGTCCAAGTAGGGTTTAAATCAACACTGAAGTAAGCAAATGAAAAAAGACAAATAGTATTAACTGCTATAACAAACAAAACCCAAGTTTCGGTGCCTTACTACAATGAAAGTTTATTTCTCATTCATGTTCTCCTCCAAATGCTAACTGAGGAATAGGCATCTTCTTTGTTTTTCTCTATCATCTCAGAATTCTAAGCTTCTTCAAGGAAAGAGAGGGTGTGGAAGACCACATGGGAAGTTTTAGGAGCTGGACCTCTGAGTGACTCCTATCAGTTCTGTCCCACATTCCGTTAGTCAGGATCCAGTCACACGGACACACCTAACTGCAGCAGTGTGAGAGAACTAGGATATGGGTAAGTATGAATCATCTCAGCTACAGTCACTTGAAAATCTCGCTCCTGCCTTGTTCCACTTGCTTGTGGCTGGACTGCTCAAGAGGAAGCTAGGATGTTTCATTTACTCTCTTAAGCATCTCACCTGTGCCCCTTTCTTTTTCTCTTTTTGCTTTTCTTTTGTATTGTTGTTCACCTACATTCTACCTGTATCAAAACACTGTCCTTCAATTTCTAGCAGTTGGATCTATACACAGGGTGGCCATAAAGTTTGTGTGCAATTTAAATAGTTGTAACACAAACTTTACAGCCAGCTTACTAACTAGGCACAGTTGGTATTTCTTCTATCCAATCATATCTTGTAGAAGTACAGTCACACTTCTTCCCTGAGATCAACTTTGTATAACCAAAGCATGGTACAGGTAGTTGTAGGATCGAGGGCCTGTTACCAAAAAATTAAGACTTGTACTGTAAATAAAGTGTGAGCATTTAGGACCTGTAGAGAATCTAGAGCTGTAAGTTCTAGGCTATATATTTGTGTAACTTCTGATTGGTCCACTCTGTCTAGACTTTGTGTTGTTCTATCTTTACTTATAAAAATCATATATTTATTGAATTTTCTCTATGTGCCAGGTGTTCTTGTAAGCACTTTTCATGGATTGTTGCAATCTTCATAAGAAATCTACGAAGTACATGTTATAATTGTCAATGATACAGATAGGTAAATTGAGACACAAAGCAGTTAAAAATTGTTAGAAAAATTATGGATTTTCAGGGTCCTCAACTCAGATATCTTTTAGGGAATTTGGAGAATTTTTCTGGTATGATTTTTTTATTATGATTTTTTGGATATTATGATTTTTTGGATATTATGAGTTTTTATTTACTTTTGTATATTAAAGATTTAAAAACAAATTATATTTGCCTTATATCATTTTCTGCTTAGTTTCACAGGAAGAATAATGTAGATGCTTTTTGGCTACATGGACATGATTCCTTCTAAGTACTCAAGATACTTCCTGTTAGTTTCTCTGGTGATGTTCATAATGCTGATTATATTGTTTCCAAGGAAGTGATGGCCTGAATAAACATGATTGTTGGCTGTAGTTCCATTGTCCTATTTGCATGATGCTTTGAAATGCTTACATAAAGTCATTGCTTCACAAGAACATCTTGCTTGTGTTACAAAAATTATACTCTGCTGAAAAAGCAGCTCATGACTCATGTACAAAAGGATCATTTGTAAGTCTTCTGGACAAGGTGCTGGTTTTCAACTTGCATTTATTTGGCACTGTTTAATTTAGGTGAGAAGGCTCTGTGAAGTGGCTCTCTAAAAACCATCATTGAGTTTAGTCAGTAACACAATCCGACACTTGTCAAATCCATTTACTACTATTTACACACGTGATATCTTAAAGAGGGCTGGAAAATTATTAGTAGGCTATTCACTTTCAAATTGTTCAAAAATGAGGTGCTAAAACAGAAATTGGTTCTTTTGCAGTTTTATATTTCCTCCTAAATCTTGGCTGATGCCCTCTGCTCTTGGACAATGTGGGAAATGTTCTCAGAGGTGGTTATGAGCTTCTGTCAAGGGTCATAAAAAGGCAGCCTAGCCCACAACACTCTGTAAGACCTGAGGATTTACAGTGTTTTACAGATTTTCAATGTGAAGACCTTTAGACAGGGCATTTCTGCTTCAGTTTCCCCTGATCCTCATTGCCTTGTTTTTTATGACCCAGCTCATGCTTTCATATGATGGACTTGGCTCTCGAAGAGCATCTAGAGGTGATATTCAGTTTCTAGAAGATGTCTAACTTACCCTTTTTCAAAGATTGAGTGCCTTTTTTGGCCAGCTCATCAACTGGACATATTTTGCAATTTCCCAGTACTCTACCACATCTAATAAAGACCTAATCATATATTTTTTTCCTGAGTCCAGTATGTAAAGACAAAGCACTCTGCAGGATTGATGATTAGCTGCTGGACTTAGAGCCTATTAACAGCAAGCAGGAGTTGGGCTGCAAGTGTGGGCTAAGGGTTTAGGACCTGTGGTGTGCTTGGCCATGGATACTATTCAAAGTATTTATGTAACTTCTAATTCAATGCATGGATTTCTAATAACTGTGTGCCTGTGGGGAGAATTCAAGGTTAAGATGCAGTCAATTATTTACTTTATAATGCTTACCACGCTTCCTTATCACTCTAATTTTCATATAAGCTCCCACACACCTCTCCAAAGTACCTAAGATATTCTAATCCTATATTGTCCAACATGGTAGCCAGTGACCACACACAGCTAATGAACACTTGACCCTGGGCTAGTTCAAATTGAAATATTATGTAAATGCAGAATACACACCAGATTTCAAAGACTTAATATGAAAATTAGAGCATGAGATTTCTTCTTAATATTTTTAATGTTGGTTGCATATTGAAATGACAATATTTTGGACATATCGGGTTAAAAATATATTATTAAAATATAAAAATTTGTTTCTTTTTCTGAAGTGGAAAAAATACTGGAGTGCAGTGACATGATCATAGACAATTTACAGTCTTGAACTCCTGGGCTCAAACAACCCTATGTCAGCTTGCCTGAGTAACTATGACTATAGGTACATGCCATCATACCTGATAATAATTTAAAAAATTTCTTTTATAGATGGAGTCTTGCTACATTTTCCAGGCTGGTCTTGAACTCCTGGCCTCACATGAGCCACCTGCCTCAGCCTCTGAAGTTACTGGGGTTATAGGTGTGATTCTTTTTTTAATATGGTTATTAGAAAAGTTAAAATTATACATGTGGCTTGCGTTTGTGACTTGCATTATATTTATATTGGGCAGCATCTAAACAATGAGCAAAGACTATTTATGACTCTAATAAACAGGTCCTTAATGTTTAGCATAAATCATACTGGTCTTGGTAGGATAAGTGTATTTGTCATAGAGAAATCATAATTAAAATGCCAATAAATCCTCATTGAGAACAGTTATTTCTTGTTTGAGCTCACTCATTCATCTTCCAGCATGTGTACTTAAAAAGAATCACCCAAAATAGACTTGGTTTTGCATGTTCTGGGATCTGAAATAGTCTCATTGCTTTTAGTAGATTATAGTCGAGAAGCAGTAGGCACATGGTTTGTTTTGACAGCGAGGAATGCAAGAGACATTATAGTTTAGATTTAACATTCCATCTGCTGTGTTTTGCAAGTAGAAGAGCTAAGTCTCCGTGAAGAGGGACTTGAGGGATTGGAGTGGTGCTGGTTCTGTATTATCCTATGACTTCCTTTTTATTTTTAACTCATGAGCTAAAGACATAACAAACAACATCACTGAGCATTAGCAACCTTGCCAAGTATAACAGATGAACACACTTCTACCAAGTATCACTCAGTCTTAGTCAGTCCGATTGCTCACTGCTCTGCCTCAACTTCTAGGGTAAGGCACCTCCTTAAAGACATAGGTTCTGAAAAAAAAAATCAAGGCAATAGATTCTACTTTGGGTTCACAGTGGCCTACTTCCTATGGATCACTACAACAAATCAAAAGCAAAAGCCTGCTTCTTTGGATCAAATTGAATTAATTTCCGATTGTCAGATGTCTGTGGCATTCATAGGAGAAAGGAGCTCAAAGTAGGGACTCAAAGGATTTATTTCTCTTTTTGACATTTAAGCAAACTAATAACTTCCAAGTTCAGGCATCTGGTAACAATTTGCTGACTGGATGGCTGGGGTTATAACAACTATTTTTGTATTCGTAACCTAACTACGTTTAAACACCTTAAATGAACTAGGCATTGTGGCGCAGACTATTAGCTGTGGGACAGAATTTGTTCTTTCATTCATTTGATAGAGTTGTATCTTGTTGGCTGGAGATTAAGTTTTCCCAAACCCCTTGAAGTTATGTGTAGCCACACGGTTAATTTCTCTTCAGTACAATGCAGGAGGACGTGAAGTGGTCTAAGCCTTTTAGTTGGTAGATGTGCCTTGCACATGTGCTGTTCTCTCTCCAGTGGGCTGGAGAGGCAATGGTGACATTGACCTTGTATGTTATAAATGTTGAGTCCCTATTAGTCTGTGTCCCTGAATGACCATGTGGAGGAGAGACACTGCTACCTGGGTTATCTGTGAGAAAGGAATAAACCTCTATGTATTCGAGCTGTTGCATTTTGGGTTTATTGGCCTATTCTAATATAAACTATATTAACTGTTACATTAGTAATTGATTCAAAAATAAGGAAATATCACAAATCACAAGTGTGCTTAAGGTAATTTTCTTTTCTCTCAGAGAACACTTTCATCTGTGACAGTCATAATCTGATTTCTCTTGCATTTCATTTATGGTGGCTACAGATAATTGTAGAAGTAGGGGATGTCTGAGCCAGAAATGGGTCATCTGGTCCCAATTCCTTCCCAATCCCACATTCTGCAGATAAAGAAATAACCTATAACTTATCTGCCTGCTGTTATATGGCTAAGGAGTTGCAGGAGTTAGATCAGAATTCAAGTTATTCAAGTTTTTTGTTTCTCATTCCAATGTCTTTCTAATCTATCTAAAAGGTGTATGTGATTTTCGTTGAACATAGCAACTCTGGCTGGTAGTGCCTGTGCAGACGATTGTTTTCAAGAGTATGAAGTCACTTTCTGGCCCTTGGGACAGGAAATGGAGAGTGGAGAGAATTACGCATTCATTCACCAAACCTGTATTACCTCATGCAACCTCACACCAAAATATGTTCTATGATGTATCTTGATAGTATCGCAAAAGTGCTAGTTTTATTTGTCTTTTTAATAGTGACAGTCTCAAGTGAAAATTCTGATAGTCATCACTAACAGAATTAGCATTCCATTAGAATAAAACAAAGCATCAGACTTGGAATCTGGAAATCTGGGCTTTAGCCTTAGTTTTTGACTAACTTGACCATGGGCAGGACACTTAACGGATCTAAACTTCAACTTGCTCACCTGTAAGATAGTATTGTGAAGCAAGATTCTATTCTAAGTTCAAATTTTTGTTATTCTATGAGAATATTTTATCAATAGCATGTAGTAAATATAGTTTACTGCTCTCATAAATCTATCTATATCTATCATCTTTCTCTCTCTCATCTGTCTACATCTGTCCATCATACAGTTTAAGAGAAGCATTTCATTAAAGTCACTTAAAATAATTGTGTTAATATTGTAACTAATTATCATAAAGATACATATTTATATGGAGCTTTCATTCTTATTTTCACATTTGATCTCTACAACCACTCTGTGAGGTTGGCAAAGCAAGGGTAATTTTCCATAGTTGGCTTAGATCCTTGTTGTAATATGGAATAGCATGGAAAAAAGGTTCTATTTACAGGTAATAAAACTGAGGCTAACCCCTAAATCTCTTAATAAGTAAATTGAAGAAACTGGAACTAGATTTCAGACCTGATGTAGATTTTCTCTAGATCACACTTCTAGAATCCTTTTGAATTAGAAACAGTTGTACTTTACTTTGATAAATTGTTATGGAGATTACAGTTGTGTCTCCAGGGTGAGTCAGGTTCCAGACTTTTTGGTTTTATTTAGTGCATTTTTGTTGCTATTGTTGACATATGTCGTGGAAATCAATGCTCTCTCTCCTGGTTGCTTGCAGGTGGAGTTGTACACTCTGCCACACCTTATCAGAGGTTTCTCTTGGCTCTAGTTCTTTGCTTGTTCATTCTTGGCTCCTCTGAGTCATGGTGGATCTGTGCCACAGCTTTTCAACCTTGTATCAGCATGAAACTTGGATAGGAAACAACTCAGAGTGGTCTGTCAGTGAGACCAAGATGCTCCAGAAAAGAGCACAGAGGATGCTAACATCTGTACTGAATCAAAGATAGTGGTTACCAGAATGCACCCCATGTGCTTCCCATGTTTCTTCCTGGGTTATGCTTTCATCAGACAGCATTTCATGGTTGAGCTGTTTGATTATGTGGTGAGCTTCACACAACTGGTGCTTTCCACTATTGGAAAACCTTCAGATTGCTTTATAAGGCGGTTATGGGTGGAACATCTCTCAGGGCAAATGGTTTGGAAAATTACCTTGAGGATTCTATCATCTTCCACTCACAGGGAAGTATCTGGTTTATTTGATATTTCTCATGATGTTCTGTTAGATCAGGTGGAGGAATGTGGGC
This sequence comes from Galagoides demidoff, assembly GCA_963574575.1. Taxonomy (NCBI): domain Eukaryota; kingdom Metazoa; phylum Chordata; class Mammalia; order Primates; family Galagidae; genus Galagoides; species Galagoides demidoff. Next base: position 3,325 of record CAUYQV010024412.1, on the reverse strand, counting down.
CAGTGTGAGGGCAGTTGGGTGATTTCTTTCCTAGTTAGGGAAATGTTACTGAATGGATCATCCAGTTTGCTAGGGGTAGTCTAGCTTGAGCCCTGTTTTGCTAAATATTATAATTAAAATTTTAAATGAAAGATACAGTTTGCTTAACAAACCTTGGATGGCACAAAATTGAGAAACATGGGTAATGTTTAACAGGCTGTTTCATTAGAAACATTAATAGTCTGTATCAGTCACCTGTAACTAATTAGGTGTAATTCCTGAACTTAGGTTTAAAAACTAAAATCCTTTGTGAATGTTCAAAAAGTGGAAGACTTAGTTTAGCAGCACTTTATGTGCAAAATATTTCAGTTGATTACAAGCTGAATGAGAGCCAACAATATGCGCACAGCTGTCGGGGAGGCTAATGCAGTCTGACGGGAGTGTTGGAATATGATGTTTGGATTCATAAAAGATGATGGCTTCATTGTAAATGTGCACTGGTCAGAACTCATCAGGAATATTGTGTTTCATTTTTGATGCCATAAGTTAAGTGGGTATTGTTAAATGAAGGAGATTGTATACGAAAGAAATCAGAACAGTTCAAAGAACTGGGGATGTTTAACCTCACAAGGGTAATGATGGTGAGATGTGGTAACCAGGGGTGACTGTCTGTTGGGTTTCACCTGGGTCGTTCTCTGCTCATGCCTGTTTCTTAGTGCGTCATCTGGCTTATCATTTGTCCCATATATGTTGTTTTTTACTTTTTTAGAAAGAAATTTATTTTTGAAAATGCCTTTGGATTATACTTTTAATAATTAAATCTTCCTCTTTATTAAAACCCAATGTTCAATTATTAATTGTAATTTTAAAAATTGTAATATTTTATTTACTTTAGTGGCATCTTTCGTTTTCAAACTCACCTATATTTTGGGTAGTGAATTATAGTCCATACGCATCTAATAACTTTATTCCTATTTGGAGGGCTCTCTTTTTGAGAGATTTACTTTTGTGTGGAGAGTACTTTCATGTAGGTCACAGGAGAGGACTTTGATCAGTGGGTGGACATCCTAGAAAGTTTAGTTTCAGCTCAATAAAGCTCTACCAAGTGGTAGGATCTCAACTCTGGGAAAGTTCAAGGGAAGCCTGATAGCCCCTTGTATTCCAGGGATTTTAAAAATACCTGATTATGGAAAACTTTCAAATCTACATAAAATTTGAGAAAATGGCGTAATGTCAGGAATGTTTAGAAGATGAGATTTTTTGTGTCATAACACAAGTGAACTCCAGTCCTCTAAAGAATCATCTCTGTTAGAGGATGAAGGAATATTGACCAGGATGAGGGTATAAGCTTTACAGGTTATATCACAGTCCATAGGGTGCTAATATCAATTTTGCTGATAGCTAGACTCAGAGGCTCCCAGGTGTCACTCTAGCTTTTTTCTTCTTTTTGGCTCTCTTGATGTACAGTCTCATGCATAAATGGGAGTTACCTTTTTATTCTGGTCTTTTCAGTTTTTCCCTAGTGGAGGGTTTTGATGCAAATGTGACCTGTCACTGTCTCATCTGGCCCCAACCCAAATGAGCAACCAAGCTTCTAACTCACATTGCCCAGCCTGTGGCAGGTGCGTATTACTACACATTTGTTGACTGAAAGAATGGATTGTTGGCACGCTGCTGTCTACTATCCCTGGAACAAGAAAAGCCTAGCATGATTTTTCTCTCCACTAAAAAATGGAGTTTCAAAGTAGTAATTTTAAGTTGTTCTGCCCATGGATCATTGAATAAACTGGAGTATAAGAGAACTCTTGGTATTTGATGCTATTCTTGGGGGACAGCTTCTGGATTCTTCACTTATTAAACAAACTCTAATAATTAGAAACTAGACATAATCTGTTCCCACAACCTGTTATATAAGGTTCAAGTTCAAATTCCCCTCTGTCCTAGAATCAGAATGGGTGCTAGATTTTGTATAACAGTTTTGGTATCTGTTGAGATAAATTTATGTTTTTTCTGTGATGATTTATATTGATTGATTTTCTAATTTTAAACCAACTTTGAATTCTTAGATGAAATCATACTTTGTCATGTTGTATTATCCTTTCTGTAGTTTCAATTTAATTTGCTAAAATTTTGTTTAAAATTTTCACTTTCATGTTCATAAGGGATATTGGGCTATAGTTTTCTTTTTTTAATAATGCCTTTGTTTGATATGAAGTTAATGCTGGCCTCATGGAATATGTCAGGAAACATCCTTGCTTTTTCAGTTTCTAAAAAAATCTTTGGGCAGTGCCTGTGGTTCGGAAGGGTAGGGTGCTGGCCCCATATGCCAGAGGTGGTGGGTTCGAACCCAGCCCTGGCCAAAAACTGCAAAAAAAAAAAAAAAAATCTTTGTAGAATTGGTATTTCTTTTTAAGACATTTTATAGAATTCTCTAGTGAAGCCTCGTGAGCCTGCAAATTTTTTGCAAGGATGTTTTAACCTATGAACTCAATTTTGTTAATAAATATAATGCTTTCAACTTATCAATTTCTTCTTGAGTATAGGTTGGTGAAATTTCCATGAAATTTCTCTGTCTCTTCAATGTTGCTGAATTTATTTGCATAAAGTTGTATGTAATATTACCTTATTACCTTTTTATTGTCTGTAAACTTTGTGGTGATGTAACCTCCCTCATTGCTGATATTAGTAATTTATGTTGTCTATCCTTTTTCATGTCTATCTAGAAGTTTGTTAAATTACTTGATCTTTTCAAATAATTGACTATCAGTTTTAGTAATTTTTTCTCCTTTTTATTTCATTGATTTCTACTTTGATCATTTTTTTCCCCTTTGTTATATTTACTATATATTTAGTTTGCTCCTCTTTTGCTAATTTCTTAAGACAGAAGCTTTGATTGTGGGCTTGAGACTTTTTTCTATTATAGGCAGTTGTTGCTATAAATTTGTCTTTTTAGGTATTATATTAGCAGTGTTATAGGTATTATATTACTAATTGTTTCATTATTATTATTAGATATTATATTACTAATTTTTCATTTTAATTCAGTTTTAATCTGTCATCAGACTATTTGTTTTCTCTTTGTCTTCATTTTTCCTTGTTCTTCCTTTTGAATTAATTGTATTAATTCTACCTTCTTTTGAAATAATTTAAGGTATTTTTATGGTTCCATTTTACCTTCCTTGATGCCTTCTTAATGTAACTCTTGTTTTATTTAATAGTTTTTTTTTTAGAGTTTATAGTATATATCTATAGCTCATCATAATCTGCCTTCAAGTAATACAGGTATACCATGGAATACTATTTGGCCATTAAAAAAGATGGAGACTTTACATCTTTTACATTTACC
>CAUYQV010024408.1:0-27043 GCA_963574575.1 Galagoides demidoff | reverse complement strand
ATAATTTAATTGGTTATATAGGTAAATTTTCATTGGGTTTTTTTAGAACATTTTTTTTTGAGGCGGAGCCTCAAGCTATCCCCCTGGGCAGAGTGCCATGGCGTCACAGCTCATAGCAACCTCCAACTCTTGGGCTCAAGCGAGTCTCCTGCCTCCGCCTCCCAAGTAGCTGGGACCACAGGCACCCGGCCATTTTTTGGTTGCAGCCATCATTGTTGTTTGGCGGGCCCAGGCTGGGGATTCGAACCCACCACCTTAGGTGTACGTGGCTGGCGCCTTAGATGATTGAGCCACAGGTGCCGAGCCAGAACATATTTTTTATTGAACTTCTCAAATTACTCTTCCTTTATGTAAAGAAATACTTGGCATTGTAGTATTAATTTTCTTAGTTTTTTAAAACTATTTTTAAATAATTTCCATCATCATTTTCTCCACATGGTCCCTCAAGTGTAATTAGTTCTACCGTGTACACATATTTCTACAGTATACCAATATAATTTCTTTTTCCTCTCTTCAAAGGACTCCAATGTTTATCATTTCAACAGTCTTAAAATATATTTCTGGCTCCAGAATCATCAGATTTCTTATAGCATACATCTTAAATGTTGGGATAACTACAAAATAAGTTAATACTGGACCATCTCCAACGTTTCTCAGACACTGAATGACATATCTTATATGTGAACAAATAAATCCATCAAGGTTATTTGCTGCTTCACTCACATCTCCATATCCTCCTGGTCAATAATCCTGTTGGCTCTACTGTCAATATTTACAGACTCCACCCACTTCTTACCATCCTTATTAGGCTTGTCCCTAATACATCACCTGTCATACAGGTTATCATCAGGGTCTTTTAACTGGTATTTTCTGTCTTCGCCCCACCTTTCCTCTCCTCACTTTCACCCTCATCTCATAACATATCTACTATCAAAATCCCCTGTGTTCCATTTTACTTAGAAAGCTTGAGTTCTGTCAGTTGCCTACATTGCTGTGCTTTATAAGTCCCATTGCCTCTCAGACCTCACCCCTTCCAATCTTCCCCTCACTCTTTCTACCGCACCTGCGGTGAACTCCTCACTCCTTCCGCAGCACACCAGACTCGCTCCCCCACACTACTTAGCATCTAAGAAAGTACCGAAAACGTTTTCTTCTCAGGCTCCACATATCATCATAACTGTCTCTACAATTAGCTTGTCTGTCATATTTGTTCCCCCAACTTCCATTTCCCAATTAGTCTGCTAAGGTTTGTGAAATCAAACATGCGATAGGAAATCACTTTTCTGAAGAAGTAGACAATCTAGCAGAGGGGATTAATTCTAGAAAAGAAGCAAGCGCAGGACCTATGAGCCCAGAAGAGGAAGTCTGGGTACTTACTGTAGATACTCAAGATTCCCAGCAAGTTCAACCCTGAACGATTAGCGAATGTTACAAAAGTGAAGAAGGAATTCAAAGAGGAAATTTCACGCAGGAATAAGCAAGAAAAAGAATATCAGTGTTAAAGAAAATGGAATAAATTTGGAGAACTGTGATTTAATTTTCCCTTGCCATCTCCATGGGCAGTGGACAAATGATGAGGCTGGATAACAAGAGGCAAGGCCACAAAGCAAAGGGTTATAAAGACACAGACATAATTCCCTGTGAATTAATTCAGTGATTTTTATGTGCTACTTACTGTATTAAGTTCTGTACACTGTGTATTGACCAAAAAATGTATGAGTTTTACATTTATATTGTTTAAATTATAGCAGGAGAGGCAGAGAACATAGGATGTCCTTTGATAGGGAGATTCCCAATTATTGTGAGAATGCCCACAAAGGGCATATAAACTGTATTGGAAGATTAATGGAAACATTTGCAAAAAATTTACATTCAAGAGGAAATTTAATGTCTGCACATGCATTAGCCATTGTTGTGGTCTGAAATATGTTCTCATAAAATTCATATGTTGAAACTCTAATATAGGGTATCTCAGAATATAATTCTATTTGGAGATGGGGGCATTTAATGAGGTAATTAAATTAAAATAAAGTTGTTAGTATGGCTCTGATTCAATATGACTGGTGTCCTTATAGGAAAAAAAAATGTAAACACCGAGAGACACCAAGGTTACAGAGGTGTAACCACATAAGACAGTAGCCAGAGGAAATCAAACTTGCTGGCTCCTTGACTGTGGAATTCCAGCCTCCAGAGCTTGGGAGAGAACAAATGTGTGCTGCTTAATCACTCAGTCTGTAGTATTTTCTTATGGCAGCAAATAACTATAGCTACCCAAAGAGGAGTGGCAGTGTGAAGACTGCTCTAGACTGAGGCATTGGTATATGATTTTGTTGGGAGGCAAATTATGTCTAGAGAATTCTAAAAAGGGTGCCCTAGGGTTAGAGAATACCTGGAAATGCAAATGGTGAGAAATGGAACTGGAGCAGTAGGCAGGGACTAGATCCTACAAGACTGCACTTAAGGAGAAGGTTGACTTTTCTTTACGTCGATGAGGAGCAACTGAAAAGTGTTAAGTAGGAGAGCAGGAGATGGCAAAAGTAAGTTTTAAACTAAAAAGAGGCACTCTGGTGGAAAAATGGGGAGAAAGGTGAAGGGGACAAAGCTGGAGGCAGAAATACCAAGCAAAAGCCGACGTTCTTTTCTAGGTAAGAAATTGTGGTGGCTTTGACTAAAATTATAGCAGTGGAGATAAAGGTGAGCCAACTGAAAGGGTGTTGCTTGGGAGTAACTGGAAATTAGTAATGATGGATGAGATGTAGGGAGTAGAAAAACAGAAGGATGAGTCACACATTATATCCAGTATTCTGGGTCCACCTGGGAGGAAGGATGTGACATTGACTCAGATGCGGGAACTTGAGGAAAGTTCTTCACAGCAGAAATGATAATTTTTGAGCTAGAGGGCTAAGCAGGGATGCCCAATAGGCATGTGGCTATATGAGTCATTAACTCTGAGAAAGATTATAAAATAGAGCTATAGATTTAAGAACCATCTCTAGATTGTTTTTAAAGCTGTGAGAGGAGATTGAATTAGCACGATTAGAAGAAAAGGTGGCTTAGGAAAGAACCTCTGGGAACATCATTATTTAAGACAGAGGCAGAGAAAGGCAGGCCCATGAAGGAGAATGAAACTAGGACAGCACACAAGGAGAAGAAAATATTTTAACAGTGCCAAGTAATACAGAAAGGTCAAGGAAGCAAGGGTTACATAAGGCAAAAGTTTTCGTTGATCTTCGCCAAATCGTTCAGCAGTTTGTTACACTCTGCATCCAGATTACAATGCTTGCAAGCAAGCGTGTGGATGTGATGGTAATGGGAGGAAGTAAAAATATTGTGAACACGGACAGGAGGTATTGGGCTGGGAAAGGGCAAAAGAGACAGAATGGTCACTGAAGGTACTTGTAGGAAAAAGGAAGTTTTTTTCAGGGGCGAGAAACATACATATGTTTAAATTTGAATGAGGAGAAGCCAGAGAGGAAGAAATCTTGATGATTACAAATAATAAAAGATGCCATCCTTATCATGTTGACTTTATGCACAGCTGTGTTTTAAATATTTTATTTGAAATAAATCATTCAATACTTGGGCAATCTATCATTCTCGTGTAATGAATGAGAAAAGATAGGCGTAGAGATGATTCAATAGTTTTCACAAAGTTGCGTGGCTGGTGAGCAATAGAGTCAAGATTTAAAACCAGGAAACATGACTTCAGAAGCTTCCTTCTGAGGGTATAGTAGACAGAACACCTTCACGGGATCATTTGGAAGAATGAAGGGCATGACTAAGATTGGAGATGATGAGTTTAAGAGAGAATAATCTGGAAACACCCATTTACTGTTCTTGGGGAAGAAACATGTGACTCTCACTCCCGGAATGTGGTTCTTCTCATCTGGGAAATTCAGGCAGAGAAGCCAGTTGATCAGTTAATTTGGGGAGAAGATAGACCAGAAAAAAAGATTAGTGTTCTTTTGTTCGATAATATATGGATTATTATTTTTACTATATAAGGAATAGTTACAAGATAATGGTAATAGGTAGAATTTTGTTCTACCAATCCACTAGGTAATCATAATTAAAAAAAAAAAAATTCAGCTCAGCACCCATGCTCAGTGGTTAGGGCATCAGCCACATATACCAGAGCTGGTGGGTTCTAACCAGGCTCAGCCCTGCTAATCAACAATGAAAACTACAACAAAAATATAGCCAGGCGTTGTGGTGGGCACCTGTAGTCCCAGATACTTGGGAGGTTGAGGCAAGAGAATCACTTAAGCCTAAGAGTTTGAGGTTGCTGTGAGCTGTGATGCCATGGCAGTCTACCAGGGGCAACAAAGTGAGACTCTGTCTCAAAAACAAACAAATAAAACATATATTAGTTTAAGCATTACAAGTACAATTTTGTAATATAGATATTGTGCACAGCGGCGAAGTTTGGGCTTTTAGTATAATTATCATCCTAATGAGCACATTATATCTATTAAGTCATTTTTTGTCCTACACTCCCATCGCATTCTCATACTATATCATCCTTCCAAGTTTCAAATGTCCATTATTCCGCTCCCTATGACTGGGTGTACATTGTTGAGCTCCCACTTAGAAAGTGAGAAATGTGCTGTTTGACTTTCTGTCAAAGGAATAGAAGGAGTTCTTACGGTTAGCAACTAGGCTAGAAAGGAAAATATGGTTGTATGTGGAAAGCTAAGTAATCAAGGAAAAAATATGTGAAGCTTCTTTCAGACAATATAACTGGCCTGGCTGTCTGGCTGAAAAATATGGAAGATGGGAGATAAAGAGCGATACAGCTTTAACTAAGAGGACTCTTAGTCTACTAATAATAGACCATAGGTCAGATGTTGGAGTCTCAGACACAGAAAGGTCCAGGAGACGCAGCCTTGGGAGGAGGGAGAATGCTTTCAGTTCAGGAAATACTGAGTTGGTGCTGCCTGCAAGAAATACAAATAAAAGTTCAAGTACATTTTCCCCTCTCTGGTCGACTCACTATAGCCCCTTCACCTTTACTGATTTCCTTAAGCCTCTCCATCTCCAAATCCTACCGAAACTATAGTCTAAGTCTGTCCACACCATCAGTCACAATAATCTTTGTCTACTTGCATTCAGTTGAAACAGTGACCAAAAAACTTATTAAATAACAGTCATCCAAATGGAGTCATCTTGTCCTCTCAATAACGCTGCTCAGACCTCGTTGTCTGGCCCAGGTAGGACATAAGGGTTTGACACATTGGCTAGGCAATTCTGCCAGCTGTTTTGGTTTCAATCCAATAGCAACTAGAAATGAACAACCTTATCAAGTGAGGTAAAATCAAGTTGGGGGCTGATTTGAGGGGAAAATGTAGGTTTTGTGGCAAATATGGTCTTATTACTGTAAATTGTTTGTTCCAGCCCTAGCAAGTGACAGCTGAGATGTGACAGGGGAGAGAACATCGTTTCCCAGGGAAGGGTCATAGGCTATGTTGGATTTTGTGTAGCTGGTAGGCCAGGGCCATATTACACCTTAATAGATGGAGTCCTGGGCTGTGCCCACTGGCATGTTTTGCACATTAGTGAATTATTAGCTTTTATTGTATGTAAGGAAGGAGCACCTGCCTAGAGATTAATGGATATTGAAATCCATAGCTATCAGGGTTGGAGTAATATTAAGGCTCCCTTCACCCTCCACCTTCCAGGATAATAAAGATTTAATCTAAATTAGGTTTTCAAAAAATTACATGCAACAATGAAGAAAGACACACACTCGGCTGACGTGCAGAATATACAGTAATTGCCCGTGGGTATGCACGACGCTTGTAGCTGATTAATCGTGAGCTTTGCATACTATTTAGTTATTTTGTATGTATGACCAAAAAGTGTCACTAATATTTTTAATGATACTCAGGGAACAACTGTTGTTACCTAGCAAATCAAACAGAACACTGGTATCAAAAATGTATACCCTTTTCCTAAATCAAATAACATTATTCAGAGACAGTATCTTAGTAAGAAAAGAGAAGTATGAAAGAACGGATTTCCTACACATTTAGCTTAGTGGGAAAAGAATCGTCCTGTGTGTCTGACTTTTGCAATTTTGTACTGTGTGTCTGACTTTTGCCATTTTACCCAAATTAAAATAACTACGGAATTAAAAGGAGCCCAGTTACAGCAGAATGGAAGGGCAACGTTAAAATCCTAAAATCACTATCTGTGACTTTCAGGATGGAGGATGCGGGTAAGTGTACTTAGTAACGAAAGCCACGTTTCTGCTGGTTGGAGAAACGAGTTAAACATGGGAAAAGAAAAAGTATAAAACTTCATTCTGCTATAATAAATTAAAATTGAAGTAGCAGATTAAATGCAATGTTTAATTTGTAGACATAGAAATGAAATTAGAGTTATAAATATGAATGCATAGATTAGCTTTCATTTATATTTTGTAGCTCTTCCTTTGTAAAGGTCCTAAATATAAAAATACCCTTAGAGGAGTGAGCACACCTAGCTCTCAGATTTTTGTTCCGGTATGCCATACCCTACGAACAGAAGCTTGAGTTCCTTAGGAAGAAGCTGAATCTGGAAGCAGAGTCCGAGATGACTGTGCAGCATCTTAATGGGATTTAAAGCAAGAAGTTGCTAAAGAAAATAATGAAAACATGGGAATATGTCAAAAAGACCCTGGAATGGGCTTATCGTGTCTCTGACGAGGCAAGTTTGGGACATTTTATAAAAATGAATAGTGGCAATACCAGAATATTTATAACATAAAATAAGCATCTATGATTCCATACTACTAGAAATGATTATATAAATCAGTGGTTCTCAACCTTCCTAATGCTGCGGCCCTTCGATACAGTTCCCATGAGTTACAAGCCACAGGTTGAGAATTGCTGATATAAATACATGAGGAAAATAAGAATAAAACTATAAAAGCATCATTTTACAACCACCTACAAATTACTGATTTAACCATGAATCAATACTGTGTGGATAGAACCCGTGAGACATGGTCAACGAGGATATTTACATATTGCAAATTTCTCTTTCACAAATTAGTTATGATTCAAAAAGGAAATATAATTACAGTGGATGAATTTCATCAAATTGGGAAAGTAATTTAATTTAACATCACCAATCATAACACATATCAATAGTAGAAAGAAGATAGAATCATTTCCATGGCATTTCTGCCCAAAATACACAACATCAATCTACTGATAGCGAAACAGCAGGAAAACCCAAACCAAGAAACTTTCTAAATGGAGAGTCGGGTTACTGCTTCTCCCTGGGCTTCACCAGCTGATAACAGAAATATGTTCAGACACCAGAAGTGATAAGAAACAATGAATTCAAAATGAACATACAAAAATCAAGTAACAAAAATAATAATTTTGCCTTTATGAGCCAGGCACTCTTATCCCAAACTACTCCAGTGCTAGAAAAATTAAGATGAGTAAGGATGTACGCATGAGCTGGACTGTCTTAGACTCCCCCTGTGTGTTCACAAGATCATGCTTATGCCCAGCTTATTTCAGTTACCATAATAGGCTCGAGTTTTATCCACGTTGTCAGGACTGCAGGATTTCTTTCTTTTCACATTTTCTTTACCCATTCACTTGACAAGCTACATATTTTGGTTATTTCTGTCTTGGCAAAATATTGAAAAATACTGCATTAAGCATGGGAGTACAGATATGCTATTGAGATCCTGAGTCCAATTCCTTTGGGTATAGACCCAAAAGTGACATTCCTGGGCCACACCGTAGTTTTACTTTTAATATTTTGAGGATCCACCATGCTATTTTCCATAAAGAGTTCATAATTTAGATCACCATCAACAGTGTACAAGGATATTCTTTTTTCACATCGTTGCCAACACTTAAAGAAGTTGACCTCTTCATATACCTGTTGACCATCTGTATGTTTTCTTGGAGGAATGTCTGTTCAAATCCTTTACTCACTTTTAGTAGGATATATACACAAAATATATAAAGAACACCACAACTTTTTTGAGTGTGGTGTTCTTTATATATTTTGTAAATTAACTCTTTATTAGAAATGACTCACAAATATTTTCTACCACTGCCTTTTCTTTTTAAAATTTTTTTTCTGACATGCAGAAACTTTTTAGTTTGATATAATCCCACTTTTCGAGTTTTGTTTTTATTTTCTGTGACTTGAGTGTCATATCTAACCATTGTCATTTCCAATGTCCAAAACCTTTTCTTCCTGCCTTCTTCTAAGTGTTTTATGGTTTCAAGTCTTTTGTTTAAGTCCAGAATCTGCCTAGAGTTGGGTTTTGTGTATGGTGTGAGATGCTGGTCCACTTTTGGGTGTGTATATCCAGTTTTCCCAATACCTTTTATTTATCCTCTGTGTGTTTGTGGTACTTTTATCAAAGGCCAATTGATGATACATGCATGTGTTAATTTGGGGGGCTCTCTGTCCTGTTAAATTGGTCTATATGTCTGCTTTTATGATAATATCACACTTTTCTGATGATTGTTCTATGGTAAATTTTGAAATTGAGAAGTGTAATGCCTCCAGCTTTGTTCTTCCCGTTCAATATTGCTTTGACTCTTCAGAGCCTTTTGTGTTTCCATGTAAATTGCAGAATGATTTTTTATATTTGCGAAAAAAATTCAATTGTGGTTTTGATAGGGATTCAATGGAATTTGCTTTGAGTAATATAAGTTTTTTAACAATATTAAGGCATCCTTTTAATAAACAAAGATATCTTTCCACTTTTTGTTGTCTTTTTAATTTTCTTTTGACAATGTTTTATAGTTTCTAGTGTACAAGTCTTTTATCTCTTTGCTAAGTTTATTTTTAAGTATTTTGTTCCTTTTGATGCTATTATAAAACAAAAATTAGCTTTTCAATTTTCTTTACACTTAATTTGTTGTTAGGTTATATAAGTGACTGATTTTTTCACATTGATTTTACATTCTATAAACTTACTAAACTCACTTGTTAGCTCTAACAGGTTTTTTTGTGTGTATGTGTGTGTGATATTAAAGATTTTCTAGATATATTGTTATGTCATCTCCAAATAAAGATGATTTTCCTTCTTTCTTCCTGATTCGGATACTTTTTCAATTTCTTTTCCCTGTCAAATTACTGCGGTTAGGACTTCTAGTATTATGTTGGATGGAAATGGCAAGATTGAGCATCTTTTTTTAATTAAATCATGCACACATAGATCATGTATATACTAATGCATTTATGGGGTACAATGTGCTGATTTCATATAGAATTAGGAACGCTTACATCACACTGGTTAATATATACCTCATCTTGTTTACTTAATTATTGTGTTAAGACATTTATACTCCATACTAATGGAAGTCTTAACCATCTCAATCAGGCAAGAGAAGGCAATCAAGAGTGAGCATCTTTGCCTTGTTACATATCTTAGAGAAGTTCTCTCCATTTTTCACCATTAGGTATAATGCTAGCATGTTTCATATATGATCTTTATTATGTTGAGGTAAGTACCTCCTTTATCTAATTTTTGTACAGTTTGTGTCATGAAAGGGCATTGAATTTTGTTCATTGTTATTTCTGCATTTATTGAGATGATAATGTGATTTTTATCCTTCATTCTGTTACAGTAGTAGAGTGCATTGACCTATTTTTAGGTTAAACCAACCTTGCCAGGTTGCTTAAGGAAAGGTGAACCAGCCCAAGTGAGAAACAGAGCAGGTTAAAACTCTGGTGCCGATCAGCAGATACATTTTGCTTGCAGTGTATGTCTACTTCATTTTTACCGGGTATACAAAAAGAAATGATACCAGCATTTAGGCATAATTTTTTTTTTTTTATGTAAGGTTACTTAAAAATTTGAGTCACGTAAAGTAAAATAGTAACTAATAACAGTGGAGATAATTCAGGAATATGGCAAAAAAAAATCATGGAAAGGTACATAAAGTTTTACCAAGAACTTTATTTTTCAATGATTTACATTTTCTATGAAAACTTTCTAGATGACTCCTGTATGAAGTTACGAAGTTATTTTTCTTTTCTCTACATTATTAAACTCACTGCCTATATTTCTCATTCATTTAATCAATATTATGTTTTCTGTGTTGTTTTTGACAGTTTTACTTTGATGTACTATTTATTTACTCTTTCAGTAAGTACGTGTTGAGGAACTGCTACCCTGTTAGGCCCTGCTGGGGTTTGTGGCTGAGTGCACATTACAAACAGGGAATTCACATCATTGAAAACAAAATTTTGGAGAATGGCTTTGTGACCTATAGTATATTTGAGAGAAATTAAGATTCATTAGGAAGCAATACTCAAATGGCACATCATTTACAATTAGTGCCTTCCTGTGGACCATGGTCTGGTCCTGGGAACCATGTGATGCGGCATTGAGTCAATCTTTCCACAAGCGACTCATCACCACACAAGAACAGACCTCCAGGGTCTGCATTCTAGCTGAAAAGACAGATAGCAACTATAGATAAGTAAATCATATATTTTGTTATATCAAATCAAGTAAGTCAGAATAATAGGAATCAGAGATCCGAGTGGAGTAAATAAGGAGGGTTAAATTTTCCAAAACAGGAATCCATTGTACCTCATGGTTTTTCATTTGTATGTCAAATTCATTGAAGTTAGGTGCCAAAATCTTGACTGTCATATTTTTAATCTAAATTATGTCTATTTTTCCTTCCTTCAGTTTTCTACTTAACATTGCAAAACTGAAGCAAATTTTTGATTCTTGATGAGATTCTGGCACTTTATAAAGAGAATTCATACCCAAATTGCAAGTACAGGCATCTTCAGTACAGCAATGAAGCCATTTCCAAGTCACTAGTCTTTAAGGCCTTTACTGAAAATTTGATTTGTTATCACAAAACACCAGCAACTCTTTCCTACTAATCCACCAGCATTCAAGAGTAAAACTTGAACTTCAACTAACGGCACGCAGTCCCTAGAATACCTTGTCTACAGCCACTCTCTTATTCAGTTTTCCTACACATATTAATAAGTTTTAGATTAATGGCACCATGAGGTCTTTGTAAAATAGTTATTTCCTACATAATCATAATCATTTAATTAATCAATAATTAAAGTTATTATTATTATTTTGCCATTTTTTGCTGGGGCTGGGTTTGAACCCATCACCTCTGGCTTATGAAACTGGCACCCTACCCTTCTTGAGCCACGGGCGCCGCCTGATTTTGAAGTAATTAGATGATTCCAAGCTCATGTCTCTCTTTTCCTTGCAGGCTTCCTTCTCACTCCTTCCTTCATTTTATATTCCTCCCTTCATGCCTTTTTTCTGCATTTTCTCCCTTTTCATCTTTTTTCCCTTTGTCTTTTCTTTGTTCTCCACATTAGCAAGATTGTTCCTCCTCCCTTAATCAATCCAGAAGGCTCAGGGATAGTGAGTAATTTTTTTTCCCTTATGTTATATCAAACACAAAAGAAAAGGAAAAGATTTAAAAATTCCACGGTTTATATGCCCAGGTCCAATCTACCACTTCTTTAGCAGTATCCCTTTAAAACATCTTGTAAGTAATAATAGTGTCCATTTTCCTTGGACTATCTATGTAAATACAGATTATCTTCTTGTAGTCCCACTGTTTTCTCTGAAATCATGACTTTAATAACTTCATGGTTGCATCTTGAAACAGCGTGTTATACACTATGGGATAATGTCATCCTCCTTGCTGGAAGATAGTAGTATGGGGTTGACCCCTTTTCACTGTGTGTTGATGGACAGCTTTGGCTCTTCCATGGTTATTTGTGATAATCGTGTGGAAAATCATTACAACGATGCATGTTTAATTGAGGGACTACCAGAATTCCTGTGTAATATAAGTTAGCTTGGAGGAAACATAAATCAATTCTGAAAACCAACACTCAGTCAAGACTAAAGCAGGGGGCATCATATGTCTTATCTGAAAATATGTTTTCAGTAATTATTATGAATACAAAGGAATCCTAAAATGTTAGAATTTCAACACAAGTACTATTTATAACTGCTTTTTAAAAGTATATACTAATAACAATTTCTTCTAATGTCAAAAAGTAGAGTAGATTATCTAACTTTGCTTCTTTAATGGAATAAAAAATAAAGTAAATATAGCACCATTTTACAAATCTAGCCTTTAGAACATTATTTTAGGACCTCAAATAGAAGAGGTTTCTATGGATACAAGAGCAGAATCTCATGACAAAGTTTCTAATGTAATAAAATCTGTTGCTTTTCTATAATACATATGGGCACCTAATCATCTCAAAAGTCATTGACAATTTCTATTCCTTTGACTTTTAATATTTATGAAAGTTAAATAAAGGATTTTTCTCTCATATGGCAGATTTTTCCCACAGCAGGGCAAAACTTGGAGAAATCTGGGTGTATGATTAAACAACATAATTTTTCCCACACATCAGGTACAAATGATTAAATTATCTTCATGAATATGAGATTATGCATGCAAAATAAACAAATTTAAATGTGTATACAATTACCTGTAATCTAGAAATGAGGTACATGCGGTTCATGAACTATAATTATTTGCTCTCGCAGGCAGAAACTTTTGTGGGCTAACGGATGGCTCGTATCAGAAAGAGTCCACGAATCGTCCCTGCTCAAACTTGCTAGTTTTTATGGAAGCATGGTAAAAGGTTTCTGGTGTGTTTTTAAAAATGGTAAAGGCTCCAAAATCTATTTTCCATCCCTGCAACCTGCAGAGACTGGATTTTATGGACAATTAGGAGAAATTTTACTCAGCTATAGAAATTATATTAACCTAGAGAGCAGTTTCTGTTGTGCATAATTTTCCACGATTCTTTGCCTCTCTAATAATAAAGGTTTCCAACAACTACTAATAGATTTCTTTTAACACTAATATTTCAACGTGTTGGCTATTCTGCGAGAGGTTTCTCTGGCGATGATATCATTTAAAATGTAATTGTTGCACTCAAATATTTATTTTATTTCCTTGAACTATTAAGTTTTCGCGATAAGCTTATAGATTCTTTCGTTTCATGGACCATAAATAACCCCCAATCCACTACTTCAGCACATTTCTAATTGTAATGCACCGTGTAATGTTCTAGGCCATTATACAGATGTTTTCTGTTACTGTAAGGTGGCAGACAGTGACATTGAAATGTGTGCTTGCTTTAGAGAGATAGTGTGAACTTCATCATGAGTCTTAATGTAGCAGTGCTTTTAACTCCAGAAGCCCATATTGATCAAACACGTCTGCCCTTCAGTAAGCTGTTACGTTGGAATCTTCAGCATGACGATCCAGCCAAAAGCCAGGCTAAGTTTTTCTAAATAAAGTACAAATAAAAAGATAGGGATGTTTCTCTGATTCATACTTCACTGTGTATCTTATCCTAAGAGTTTTGACAATTGATATCAAGCACACTGTTCTTTGATTTACGATTAAATGGTGCTACACGCTTCGTCAATGTGTTATAATAAAACTAGAATCTGAGATTTTTAGTAGATGGTCGTAGTCATCTTCATGAAGAATGAATGAGCTCCAGGTACAGAGGGAAGTGTCCCTACTGAAAAGGCATGATGTATAATTTTGTTTCAACAGTAACATTTTTCTTGGAAAGGGAAGTTGTTATCTGAATTTCCTGCCTCTAGACACAAATGTTGTATACTAATAAGCCATTTTTTGGAGGCTAAAGAAAGAATCCAGGTCACTTTAAAGCCATGAAATATTGACTATTAAATTTCAGCCGGGGTCAATAGTCTGTAGGAGAGGGAGCTGGACAAGGTGGCTAGATAGAAACCTCCGGCCATCCTCCCTCTGCACGGACATCACATTGCACACCTGTATACATGAGCAAGCACTTTCAAAAGAACCAGAAGTCTGGTGAGTGATGTTTTAACATTATGTCAAGGAAAGAGGCACTGAAAAGGGAAGAAAAGTGAATCTTGCTTTTTCTATGCTACCCCCCTCACCTGCAGCAGTGCCTGCCAGCGTGCTGAGTGCAGAATTGATGTGCCCAGAGCAGGAAGAAGGATGGGATGGGGGACTTTGCATTGATATTCATGACCTGGCACATGGGAACACAGCACTGCCAATGTTTACAGAGGGAACCTTTTGACCACCCTGGCCAGAGGGAAATCCTCTACTCCCAAACCGGAGTTCTGGGTAGCTTCACAGTGGCTGAGAAAAAGCAACTGGTACCTGAACTAAATTGTTGAGGCAGTTGATCACAAAGGCTGCAATTCCTGTGGCTGTGCTGGCTTGGAGCCAGTAGACATGAAGTGGCCTGACCCAGCGGGAAACCAGAGGCAGTGGCCAATTAGGGGCCTGTCACCCCTCCCCCAGCTATAGGCTGTATGGCTCAGGGAATCTTCTACTTGAGCAAAGGAAAGGGAAGAGTTGAGAGGACTTTGCTTTGCCATTTGCATACCAGCTCAGCCACAGAAAACTTAAGTACCAAGCAGATTCCTACAGCTCTGAGCCTAAGCCTTAGTTCCTTAGATGGCATTTCTGGACCTGGGCCAGAAGGAAAAGTGCATCCCTAAAGAGAAGGACCAGGGCCAGCAGGAGTCACTGCCTTCTGACGTTTGGCTTTGAATGAACTTCACAGGTGTGCCATTGGCATATATGTTTAAAATAATCCCGATAGTGGTTGATGCTGAAAATAAAACTCATAGTTATTCCAAAACATGGAAGTAGTTAACCACTTTAGGTACTTTGAGGGAAGCCTTTTCTCTAACAAAATTAATCAGCTCATATTCTGCAAAATTGCTTTTGTCTGTGATTAAAAGTATTTAGCTGACAAATAATAATTGTGCATATTCATAGGGTCCCCGAGTGATGACATATAAACAGTGGACAGTGATCATATTGGGGTAGTTACCATGCCCGTTATCTTAAACATTTCTCATTTCTTTGTGTTTGGAACATTCAATATCCTCCTTCTAGCTATTGGAAACTACATAATACATTATTGTTTACTAAAGTCTTCCTACAGTGGCACAGTTGCATCCTTTAACAAATCTATTCCTGTCCCTCTCTTCCCCTGCGCTTCCCATCTTCTGTTACCCTCTGTTTTACTTTTATGAGATCAACTTTTTGTTTTTTTTTTTTAAGCTTCCATATATGAATGAGAACTTGTGGTGTTTAACTCTCTGTTCTTGACTTATTTCATCCTCCAATTCCATCCTTACTGCTGCAAATGACAAGATTTCATTCTTTCTCATGGCTGAACACTGTTTTGCTGTGTATACCATATTTCTTAATCCATTCATCTGTTTTTGGACGCCTATGTTGATTTCATATCCTGGTTATTTTAAATAGTACATCAGTAAACATGGGACTACTAATGCCTCTTCGATATACTGATTTTCTTTCTTTGGATAAATGCTCCGTGGTGGGATTGTTGGATTTTAACCCAGTTCTATTTGTAGCTTTTTGAGGCACCTCCACACCTTTTTCCAAAGTGCCTGTACACTTCACATTCTCATCAAGAGTCAAGTATTAAACTTTCCATGGTCTACATATCCTCACCAGCATTTATTATTTTTTGTCTTTTTTTTTTTTGAGACAGAGTCTCACTATGTCACCCTTGGTAGAGGGCCATGGCATCATAGCTCACGGCAACCTCAAACTCTTGTGTTTAAGTGATTCTCTTGCCTCAGCCTCCCAAGTAGCTGGGACTATAGGCACCCATGACAATGCCTGGATATTTTTATTGTTGTTGTAGTGGTCATTATTTAGAAGGCCCAGGCCAGGTTTCTGCCCACCAGCCCAGGTGCATGTGACTGGCACCATAACCACTGAGCTACAGGCTCGAAGTCAATTATTTTTTGTCTTTTTGATAACAGTCATCTTAAACTCTAATAATCCTTTGTATTTTGTGGTATTTGTTGTGACATCTACTTTTTCACTTCTAATTTATTTATTTAGATCTTTTGTTTTTTGTGGTCTAGGTAATGGTTTATTGATTTTGTCTACCTTTTCAAAAAAAAAAACAACTTTGGGTTTTATTCATTGTTGGTATTTTTATTAGCTTCAAGTTTGTTTATTTGTGCTCTGATCCTTTTTATTTCTGTCCTCCTGATTTGGGGTTTGTTTTATTCTTGCTTTTTTAGTTCCTTGAGGTGTGTAATTAGGTTGTTTATTTTAAATCTTTCTATTTCTTTGATGTAGACATTTAATGCTATAAACCTGCCTCTTGACACTGCCTTTGCTGTATCTCATAGATTTTGATATGTTGTGTTTCTATATTCATTTGTTTCAAGAATTTTTCAAATTTTATTCTTAATTCCTTCCTTCACCCACTGGTCATTCAGGAGAATTTAGTTTAACCTCCTTAGGTTTATATAATTCTGCAGCTTCCTCTTGTTAGTGATGTCCAGCTTTGATGTTTGATATAACTTTGAATTTTTAAAAAATTTTCAAACTTGTTTTGTGTCCCAACATATGGTCGGTCCTGGAGAATGTTCCACGTGTTGATGAAAAGAATGCACACTCTTCACTTGTGTGAAATGTTCTTCAGTTGTTGTCTGCTAGGTCCATTTGGCCTACCATGCAGTTCAAATGTGATGTTTCTTCGATGGTTTTCTGTCGAATGTCTTTGTCCCATGCTGGGAACGGATTGTTTAAGTTTTCAGCTATTGTTTTGGCATCTATCTCTCCCTTTAGATCCAAACATGTTTGCTTTATCTATCTGGATGTTCAGTGTTGGTTGCATGTATACTTACAGTTGGTATCGCCTTTTGCTGAACTGATCCCTTTATTAGGGTATAATGTCTTTCTTTGTCCCTTTTACAGCTTTTGACTTGAAGTCTGTCTCATCTGATTTAAGCATAGCGACTCCTACTCTCTTTTAGGTTTTGTTTGTGTGGAATATCTTTTTCTGTTCCTCTCTTTTAGTCTATCTTTTTAAAGATGAATTGAGTTTCTTATGGGCAGCATATAATTTGGTCTTGTATTATATATTATTTTTATTTATTTATTTTTTTATTTTATTTATTTATTTTTTTTGGCTAGGGCTGGGTTTGAACCCACCACCTCCAGCATATGGGGCTGGTACCTTACTCCTTTGAGTCACAAGCATTGCCTGGTCTTGTATTATTTATCCATCAGTCTATATCTTTTAAATGGGAATTTATTCATTTACATTCAAGGTTATTACTGATCGATGAGGACTTACTCCTGTCATTTTATTAGTTGTTTTCCGGTTGTCTTGTACATCTTTTGTTCCTTACTTTCTCAATTTTTGTTTATTTTTGTCATGGGGTAGTTTTCTGCAGTAATAAGGTTTGATTAGTTTGTATTTCTCCCTTGTGTATTGGCCCTATCAGTGAATTTTATAATTTAACATATTTTCAAGCTGACAGTTTTTGTCTTTTCTCTTCCAAATGTAACACTTTCTTGAGCATTCAATGTAAGGCTGGGGGATCTAATGGGAATGAATTCTCTTAGTTTTTACTTATTTGTCAAAGATTTTATTTCTTCTTTATTTCTGAACAATTAGTTTGCTGGATACAATATTCTTGAATGACAGTATCTTTCTTTGTGTATTTAAATATATCATCTCTTTTTCTCCTGACTGTAAGAATTTTACTGAGAAACCCTCTGTTAGTTTAATGGAGATTCCCTTGTGTGTGGCATTATGCTTTTCTCTTAGTGTTTTGGGAATTCTTTCTTTGTCTTTGATTTTGACAATTTGGCTGTAATGTGGCTGTTTAAATTGAATCTATTTGAGGTTCTGTGAGTTTCCCAGACCTGAACATTCATCTCTCTCTGAAGACCTGGCAAGTTTGCAACTATTATTTTATTAAATATGTTTTCCTCATTTTTTCTTCTCTTCTCATTCTGTAACACCCATAATAAAAATATTTATGTGCTTAATGTTGTCCCATAAATCCTGTAGACTTTCTTCATTCTTTTTTATAATTTTATTTTGTCTGCCTGTATTATTTTAAAAGATCTGTGTTCAAGTTCAAAAATTTTTTCTTCTGCTTTGTTTAATCCATCGAAATTCTTGGTTACATTTTTATTTTATTCACTGAGTTCTTCAGCTTTAGGTTTTTTGTTTGGTTCTTTTTTATCATATGTTGGTTGAATTTCTCATTCAAGCCATGAATTTTTTCCCCTGATTTTTCCTATCTGTAATCCCTTTTATCTCACTGAATTTTCTTAAAATTACTATTTTGAATACTGTTTTTGGCATTTTCTATATTTTTTATGATTTGGGTCTGTTACTGAAGAACGTAATTTTCTTGCTTTTTCAAATCTGATATTGATTTCTACATATCTAGTGAAAAGTTGCCCTTTCCAATTTTATGAATTAGGTTTCATACAGAAAGACTTATTAAAATAAATGGGTTTTAGGGTTTTGATTCAATGGACACATCAACCTTGATTCTTGGTGGACAAGGTAATACATTCTCCATGTCATTTCTATAGCTGTTGCCAACATTATTGGCATTTATAAGTTTTTTAAAGTCTGAGAGAGTTTGTGGTAATTGTGGTAAAATTTTTCGATTGGTGAATTTGCTGGGCTGTTTTTCAGGTTGGAGACACATTTATGTGGATCTGGCTTATTGGGATTGGGACCATGGTACAGTACTATGGCCAGGAGCACAAGCACCTGGTTTTTGGCCAATCTGATGTTATACCTGCCAGTAGACACGTGAGGGGCTGTTTCTTAGGCCTGGCATCAAGCACATAGTTGTTTGGATGGCCTGGTGGGATGTCAGCCACAGGCAACCACAGATCTGTTTCTTAGGTATAGAGCAAAGCTGCATCACTATTCTGTTGTCCTAAAACTATGTTTGCCAGGGCCAGCCTATGGGGCTATTTCTTGGCCCTGATATGCAGTCACAAGGCTTCTTTGTTGGCCTGAATGTAAGTCAGTGTGTGGGTGGGGTCTGAGGACTATTTCTGTAGCTTAGGATGCAAGCACACAAATGTTTGGCCAACATGGGGGTGCATCTGCCAGGCATGGTTTACAGGGATGTTCAACTGACCTGGTGGTGTGCTCTTCAAGGACGGGCACAGAGCTGTTGCTCAGGCTCATGAACAACTGCATGGGTATTCGGCTGTCCTGGGGGAATTTCTTAAGGTTATTTCTCAGGCCACAATGCAGGCCCAAGGGTATTCAGCTGATCTGGGGTCATGTCTGCTATGATTAGCCCACAGGGTTGTTTATCAGCCTGAGTATGCAGGCTCATGGCTGCTTTGCCAGCCTGGGGAATGGCTGTCAGGGGAGGTGCATGGAGCTATTTCTCAGGTCCACAATGTTGGATTTTGGCTGCGTGGCTGGCTAAAGAGCATACCTGCCCGGGGCAGCCTGTAGGACTGTTTCTCCGGCCATCATTGGGAGCTACAGAGATGTTGGGCAGGCCATGGGTGTTTCTCGGGGGAGTTAGGGGTGAGGTAGACTGTTTCTCATGAACTAAGTATGGGCATCTTGCTACTCTACTCACCTGGGATCATATCAACTTATTAAAGACTTGGAGATGCTTCCTACCTGGTAACGTGTATGCAGCAGTTTGGCTGGCTCAGGAATGGTTTCAGGCTGGTTTAAATGGCAGAATGTTTTTCTAGTGGATGTGTGGCAGTGTGTGGGGGAGGTGTTTTCCATGTTGCATAAGACTGGAGTCATAGGCGATCCTAGACTCACGGTCCAGGCAGCTGGGATTGTAATATTTAGCCACTAATATGGACTTGGCATAAAGAAGATGGAGCTCCAGTGCTGGAAAGGTGCAGTGACTCCTGGCCCTGAGAGCAAGGCTCAATCCAGAGTTAACTCTCATCTCAAGATGTCGCCATGCTGTAGCAGCTTGGCTCAGAGATGATGAGTGGGGAGAGGGGAGTGGAGAATGCATACCTTATGCTTTATGAGGAGCAATGAAACTGGGTGAATTCCCAGCAGCTATCCAGACCAGGCTCAGGGCTTGTAACGACTGTGGAAATCTCTTGTTATAATTATTTTAGGTGTTTGTGGTAGGAATAGAGGCCGGTGGAGATCTTCTTATCTCCCCACCAGTGAGAAGTCCTTTTCAGTTCCAGGCTACCCCAATATGATCACTACCCACTGTTTATATGTCATCACTCTGGGACCCCCATGAATATGCACAATTATTATTTGTCAGTTAAATATTTTTAAATCACACACAAAAGCAATTTTGCAGAATATGAGCTGATTAATTTTGTTAGAGAAAAGGCTTCCCTCAGAGTACGTAAAGTGGTTAACTACTTCCATGTTTTGCAATAACTATGAGTTTTATTTTCAGGATCACCCACTATCTGGAGTATTTTAAACCTATGTGCCAATGGGGACTATTCTTTGAAGAACCTAACTGTAATCCTGCCCCATTAAAAAGCTTTGCAACATAGGTTCATAAAATGTAAAGAACTCTGATATGTTTTTGACAACTCAGAAGAGAGAGCAAAATACAAATGAAGTGTAAAACCTTTATTTAAAGAGTTGCTAAAAGCCAAATACATTTCATCTACAGTTTAGAAAGATATTTAGAAGACTTTGATGAAACAAGTATAAAATTACAGAGTCATGGTGTGGATGAATATAGAGTCATTCAATATCCTAAAAATCACAAACTCATACTTTCTTTTCTTTTTTCATTTAAAAATTTATTTTATTAAAGTACTGAGATAAAGTTGAGATTAAAAAATTAATGAAATATGAAACCAAAGTGATAAAGGTCAGTAAGAAAGTCAAAAGAAATTATCCTGACATTGAGAAGTGAATAGTAACAAAATTTTTTACTTAGTAATTCACTAAGTGATACTAATTCAGTAAGAGGAAAAGAATAGTAACAGTAATTCACTAAGAGGAAGAGAATAATCATTTCACCATATATACATATATAAAAATGTTATGTTGTGCATCTTGAATATATATAATTTTGTCAATTATATATAAATAAAGCTGGAAAAAAGAGGAAGATATAAATTACAAGTGAAAGTGATGAATATGCTTTTGAATTGTTTAATAATCAATTTCTAAGTGAATTATGTCAACTCATTAAAAATTATTCAAATTTTTCTCTGATTCGATAACAAATTGGCATTGATGAAGATCCATAAAACACACATTATGTACAAGTCATACATTAATATCTAATGAGTGCTTCTGATTTGAAAACTTCCTAAAATTAGTAATTCTAAAAGAAAACTTAGAATGTCATGCAATGCCATTGTAAATGACATTTGATGGAACTTGCTAAAATTTGACAAAAAAACTAATATATGTATGCAATAATGAATTGTCAGGGTACCCACTAACTTTCCTGAAATAACGCTAATAAAAAATGCTGATCAAACATATTAGAGAAACGACTTAATTCTCTTTCTAGTTTCTCTTTAGAAAATATTACAAACTATTATTTGTCATATGATGTCATATGATGTGCCAATTAAAGAATACACAGCCACAAAATCCAGGGGGGGTAAGTAGGAATGATTGTGCTTCTCTGGGCCAAATAAAAATTGCAAACTCAGACAAATGGTTACTATCATGTATTAATTACATACATGACACTACTGTACTGTATTCTGTACAATACTCCCCTGTATTCTGTTTTGCAGTGAAATTTTTCCAATAGAAGGAAAATAGGGTAAATTAGCTTTAAGTTGTCCAGAACAGGCAGTAATTTATTGCTTGGTAATTCTCTTTTCTTGGTCTTCACAATAGGGTAAACAAGTACTCTCCGGATAATTATAATCAAGGTGAGGACAAAAGGATTCTAAACATTTTACTAAATATCACCTCACCATCTATTACAGGACAAATTAATACCCACATGTAGAGATGAGTTAATCAGTCTCAAAACAATGCAGAGTTTGTGCCTCTGAGAATTGGGTATTTGTTTGTCTAATCCAATTGCTTATGTCACACCTTTCCCTTACAGCAAAGCCTTTAGAAAATAATCCTCTCATCTGAATGCTTCCTCAACTTTAACTCCACCCCCAACCTAGTTTATTTTTTATCATTTCTGTGGTCTTTAACTTAAGTCCTCCTCTCCCATGAGGAAAACATACCTTTCTAGTGGAAATTGGAATGTGAGTCTCTATCCCTCCTGAGTTATCATAAATTTCTGCACCTTAACTTTCAAGCTAGTGCAAAGAGAATCTTCACCCAATCTGACTCCTTCTCTCCCCTTAAAAAGAGAGAGAGAATGAATTCTATTCCTTTTGGAGGTGAGAAAGTGGATGTCTTTGTTCATTGACCTGTGCTGTGGCCCAGTTATATTATTCACATAAAAATAACAGAAAAAAATGGGAGAAAAAAAATCATCTAATCATTCCTCCTTGAGATTGATAGTAGAAATGATTTTCTTAAGATGACTTTTCTATATTAAGTAACGATTCTATCTCTGGTGCTGAAATGTTCCCATCTTCTGGCCCAGCTTCAACCCAAATCAATTGAGAGCACCTCCACTTGAACCTTTCAGATGAGAGAAGCCACACTCACACTGTTTCCCATCGTGAGCCTTTGATTCTCCCCCTAATAGCAGGCACGTGTGTGTTTTACTTGACCTAGCTTCAAATCTGTCCTCTCTAAAAGCAACGACACCCTTGTAGGTTCAAACTTTCATCTTCATTCTCTACTCAGTTTTCCCAATGAATATTTAAGTCTCTCTCATCTAAAAAATGACTTAAATGTTATTGATTTGTACAGAACTCAAGCTACCTGATTTTTACCAAGACGATTGTTGGTACATCCAGTGTTCCTTTCTCCGTCTTCTGCAGCATCTGTTTCCATTGAAATCCTCTCTTTCTCTAGGTCTCCGAGTCTGTGTACTCGTGATTCTCATCATAACTCTGGCTGTAATTGTGTTTCTTTCAGAAGAAAGACTCTGCTTCTGACTGAACGTTCATGTTTCATGAGGTTTGATTCTAAGCCATTTCCATGGACAATGTCATTCTCTCTCAGAGTTTCACTTGTCACCTCTATAAGGCTCTCAATATATATATATATATAATATAAGTATAATATATATATATATATTTCAGACTACAAGTGCCTTTGGACATTTACCTTATAAGTTTATAACAACCTCAAGACTGTCAAATCCAGAACTAAACTTATAATCCACTCAAGGCTGTCACTTCTCTTATATCCCCTAGCTCAATGAATAGCGCAGCCATTCTCCTGGTTACCTAAATCAGAATCCTGGACATAAAATACAACTTATTCTTTTCCCTCTCCATATCTAACCAATAAACTATCAGTTCTTCATCCAAAGTATGTTACAAGTTGGTTCATTTTTCTTCACCTTCATCATTATTGTTTTAATCAATGCTGTTGTCATCTTCTACCTATATAATATTAGTAGGAGTATCATTTCCTTTCCCACCTTTTTTGGCCCTTCCTATATATAAAAGTCCCTGAGAGATCTTTCATAAGTGCAAACTGGCACCTGCTGCTCACCAGTCTTGAATCTTTCTCTTCCTTCTTTTGGTTGGCCAAAATCCAAACGTTTCTCATGCTTACAGGGCTTGCATGATCTCATCCCCAAATTTCTCACCATTGTCTCTTCCACTCATCATCTGAGCATCAGCTATACAGAGCATTGTTTGGTTCCCTGAGCATGTCCTACGTGTGCTTGCTTCTAATCCTTCTCGTGGTGTTTCCTCTTTCTAGAATACTCCCCCTGATATTCATCCCCTTTCATCTGGAAAATCCCAAGACTTCTTATCTCTTCTTGCATATTAATTTTCTGCAAAAATTTATGTAGTTCTCTGATTGACTTGGGGGTCCTATCCCATGTACTTTTAGTATGTCTTATAATTTCTCTGTGCAGGTACCTGTATTATTTAACCCTACTATAAATAATAAATAATATAAATAGAGTACCTGTGCCTTCCTTGTCCACCATTGTATCCCCAATGCCAGGCTCCGTGCATGGCCTGATTGCCTCCATATAGCCCAGTACATGGGTAATGGTACATTACACATGCAGGTATAGTTTCTCAACTGCATCATGTTCTATGCTACCTCTGTGCATTTGCACATCCCCGTCCCGTTTCTGGAATGCTCTCCCACACATTCGTCAGTTGAATTTTCTTTTTTTTTTTTTTTTCGTCAGTTGAATTTTCAACTCCTCTCAAAAATGGATGTTTTCCCAAAATTCGGTGATATGTCCCACTCTGGGCTCTCAACACCTGTTAGACCATTTCTCCATTCTCCCACTTTTCCCTGCCACACCAGTAGGATTTCCTCCTTAAAGCTGGAGAAGATATTTTGGTACATTGATTTATCAAATATATAGTAGAGAAGACATAATAGGAAGAGGCAATGCCTGTTGAGGGAACAAAAGAGGGAAACAACAAGCCTAGTGACTCTGTGGCATACTCCTGATGGGACAGAGACATTTAGTGATGAACCTAGATTCCTAAACGCCAATTCCCAGAGTGTGTTAAATCAAATAAAATTATGTATATATTAGCTCCCCTTACATTGCATGTTCATTTCACTTTATCGAACTATTTCTTCAGTCAGTGAAAAAGAACTATTTATATTTCAGAAATGTTAAATCATAAACCTTAAGAAATATTACCTAATTTGAGTCAACCTAGTTAGTAGCTTTATTCCTTGTATAGTGATTCTGTGGCTCATTATATTCCCATTAAATGAAATGGAAGCTTTCTTCATTCAACTAGTCACCTATCCCTCAGGGGGAAAAAAATAATATAAACCAAACTTTGTCTGGAAAAAAAAAAAACTATTTCATTTTGGTGTATTCCTGAATTTTTTTAATATTTCCACTTTTCAAATATAGTTCAGCTGCTTAAATGCCCCCCAAATAAAAGCAAAACGTAAATCATGATATATTCATGAGAGAACCTATCCTTTATACTTTTCTGAGTATCAAAACTAATTAAGGTTTAACAATGTAAAATACAATGACTAAACGAGTTCTTTAAAAAATAGAAGGAAAATAAGGTTATAATAATAGCCTTTTTTTACAAATATAAACCGGCATTTTTCTATTCACTGCTGACTTGAGGCAGGCGATGCATCTTCTTGACGATCAGTGTTTCTGAACAGCTGTGTTGTGTTTTGAATTTCCTACACAAACTAGTTTTAGATTTATCTTCTAAAGTCGAAAGAATAACATGTGAAGTGTTCGTGATATCTATGTCTAAGTTTGAGAATCGGTAAATCGATGTCATTCTTTCCTTTCCAGCATCAATTACTCTAGTCCAGATTTATTTACTCCATTCGGTATAATGAGCCCCCAGAGCACGTTTCATTGCAGGGAAAAGCACACATTCTTCACTTGAGGTCAGTGGGATGTGGTTAATTTGAAATCACTTAAACGATTATATCTGTCAAGTGCAGTTATTTTATTTTCAATTCACATTAGCGTTTTAGGTTACTAGGTCAAACTCACAGATTAATTTAGGAGCATTCTGTTGCAATGCTGTTCATCACTGTCATTACATGCAGGTCACTATTGAAAGTTAATACTTGCCCCTTAAAACCCGTTGTCAAAGATATCACAATTAATGTAAACAATAATGTATAAAGAAGAAAACGGTGCTAAATTAGAGATTATGGTTCACAGCTCCTATTGTATGGGGCATTAAGTTACAGAAAATACTTTAGGAATATTAAACTTTGAGAGCAACAAGATGCTAAAAGCAGGTTTTGGAATGCTGTAATAACCCTGGAAAGAGCCTGGCAAGGCTTTTTGTATTATTTTATCCTGTTATTCTTCATTATAGCCAGGATACTAAACAGTAGCAGTATGTGTGGGAGGAAAGGGAGAGGGAGGGAGAAGTGGACAGGGGAGGGGGGGACAGAGAGAGAAAGAATCACGCTACTTAAAGGCACAATTATTAAGAGGTGAATATTATATTAGAGAAAATGATCTGAATTATACAAAACAAAAATAAAGGTGCTAAAATACTGGCTTAGTCTATCTCATTAATAAAGAGCTATATGTTAATAAAAAGTAATAGAATTTAAATGAGCATTTAGAAAATATACTGCCACAACACCATATATACTCTATTAGTATGAATAAATAGCTTTTTTTTTTTTTTTTACCACATGCAGGCACATTTTCATCAATGCTGCCAACAATACTGAGCATCTGATAGAATCAAAAGTTGAACAATTTTCTTGGAAGTTTTATAAATAAGGTAAATGCTTACTACAATATCAGTAGCAAAAGATGCAAAATTTACAATAGCAACAATAAAAAACTAATCACACACCAAAATATTTCATTTTCTCCAAAGGGAAGAGCTATCTACTCTGGAAATAGCGCTTTGAAGTTCGACTTCTTTTATTAAAAGTCGTAGTACAACAGGAAATAGAGCATCATCTTTACTCACAGGCACCCAGAAGACTGAATTTCAAACATCTGCCCCAAACTAAAAGCTACACACACAAAAAATAACCAAGCACATCCCAAGAAGACCCAGAAATGCACATCTAGAAGTATCCCACATGCAGCCTTTTGACCAAGGCAGAAACTTCAAAAGCTATTACTTTGAAAGATTATGTAACACTGCATCCAGAATGAGCGAGCACAGAAGCACTGCTGACAGAAATTAGTAAATCTGGGAAATGTGTTCCGTACTTAACCCTTTTCCACATCAGTTCCTGATACTTCAGAAATACTCTGCTTCTGACCTGTGAGCTTTGATCTTTTATAAGATACGCATCTTTTCAAAAGTCCAATCTGGTAAGTAAATTCATCAGCTCCAGTGCAACAAGCACTGCAGTTTTAAACTAAATTGATTAAAAAACAACAAAAAGGCTCGGCACCTGTGGTTTAATCGGTTAAGGCGCCAGCCACTATACCTAAGGTGGCAGGTTCGAATCCCCAGCCCCAGCCCGCCAAACAACGATGATGGCTGCAACCAAAAAATGGCCGAGCGTTGTGGCGGGCGCCTGTGGTCCCAGCTACCTGGGAGGCGGAGGCAGGAGACTAGCTTGAGCCCAGGAGTTAGAGGTTATCTATGGGTGGTACCTGTGGCTCAGTGGGTAGGACGCCGGCCCCATTACTGAGGGTGGTGGGTTCGAACCTGGCCCGGTCAAACCGCAACAAAAAAATAGCTGGTTGTTGTGGCGG